>CAEFZX010000162.1:0-14976 GCA_903066825.1 Alfaro cultratus | reverse complement strand
ACACACACACACACACACACACACACACACACACACACACACACACACACACACACACACACACACACACTCTTCCTGTAATGCAAGGCTACAAACTTTAAAGTAGAACATTATTTACAACAGATTAATGAGCCAAAGGAATTGATCAGCAGGTATTTTAAATCAGCTCTACCTGCTGAATGAGATGATTAATGATGGAACTTCTGTAGATTTTATAGCTCAACTGTTCGAGTTGTTGACACTTTCCTCACCGGTCCACTTCAACCCGAAGCGGACCGGTGGAAACTTTACACGTTGCTGAAACTCGATGCTGAGCGTCAGACACCTGAGAGAGAAACTAAAGGTCAAGGCGCAAAATACGAACCAAAGCTGGATCTAAAATTTTCTCCTGGATGTTTCTTGTTGTCACTGCTGGTGGTAAAAAAATGTCTGGATGTATAAAAGTCAGTCACAGTTTGTCTCCTCTCCACCGGGCTGTTTGTGTTTACATCAGTAAACTGAGATAACTAGCAGCCTGGTCTGGTTGTGCTTTATCTCCATTTCTAGTCGTCCCTGTTTGTCTTCTCACTAGATTTGTCGCCCATATCTGTCCATCTGGCTCTGTGTTATGAAACCTCATCTTTCTGTTTATTTTGCTTCTTTTTCTTCCACCTGACCGCAAAGGGGATAAGAACTGCAACTTGACGCGGCATGCATGCTGGGATACGATCACAAAAAATGTGTTTCCATGACAAATAAGTCGGTGTTTGTGTTTGGTTTGCTGCTGTTGTTTTTACCAGGGTCGTTTTACGTGTCCGACTCGGCCGTCCATTATCAGTGTTATATATATAGCAAGCTGCTCAGTGTGCCGTCTCTGTGTTTGTCTTTGCATGCCGTATGTGTTCATATCTCACTCTCTCAATGAGTGTGTGTGTGTGTGTGTTGTGTGTCAAGCCATCTGTTCCCTGTCGGGTCTGGTCCTTCCTCTTCCTCTGTGTTTTCAGAGACGAAGATCCACCTTTACTCTCTTTGAAGTAGCAGGTTATTAGCTGCAGGTAAACATCGATGAATTCAATTCTTTTTTATATTGTAAAACAAAAACAATGTTAATGGAGTTCACGTTTAAAACTTTCAGCTTGTTTGCTTCCTCTAAATACATATTTCTCATGTGACGTCACACTTCCAGTCTTAAAGGGCCAGTATTGCGATTTCCAGGCCGTTTTATTGCATAATCCAGTAACTGTTACCTTCAGTTGTTGAAAACATGCTTATGTTTATCAAATGACTTTTAAACAAGTGTTACTTCCTGATTCTTGTTTGAAATTGGGCCTCTGTCTCTTTAAAAACTCCTGCTGTTTCTGAAGCTCCGCCCCCAGGAAGTTGTCCCAACATGGCTCCTCCATTAACACTATAGAACGTTTTACCTTCGTTGCTCTGAGCAGCAGCTCCTATAATGAGCTCAGCGGGGGATTGCTAATTGCTGCTGGCTAGTCTGGAGGAGCTGAGTGAGGAAGGCGGGGCTAGGTCCACCCAGGTGTTTTAACAGCTGAATGGTTGCCGTGGAGATTAAAGGACTATTCAAACATGGAAAAAAATCAAAGCAACACTCCAGGGAAAAACATTATAACATGATGCAAAGCTAAAAAATAGAAGTCAATTTTACATGACACTGCCACTTTAAATCAGATTTTCTGAAACCTGCAGGTACTTTTTGAAGTCAAATAACATGAATATGTTATTTAGTGTGAACCGTGTCTCTCTGCTTTCTAACCTGAGCCGTAACCGTAGCGACCTTCCACCAGGTGACATGTGGCTGTTTCTTTTCCCCCCTCTGAAACGCTCTGCTGTCGTTTCCTTCCTCACACCTCGTCCCCGTTTCTTGTTTTCTCCTTCGTCACCTATTCCCTCCCTCTGAGCTCTCCTGATTCCTGCAGACATGCTGCGTCATGGAAACAGCCGCTGTGTGCGTGTGTGTGTGTGCGTGCGTGCGTGTGTGTGTGCGTGTGTGTGTGTGCGTGTGTGTGCGTGTGCGTGCGTGCGTGCGTGTGTGTGTGTGTGTGTGTGCGTGTGTGTGCGTGTGCGTGCGTGCGTGTGTGTGTGCGTGTGTGTGTGTGGGATAGCTGGTGTTAAACGCACCCTAACAGCACCTCCTGCTGTCCTGCTGTCAGATTATTACAGGCAGTTTTACAGGAGACACTTTTTCTCTGAAACCTCCTCTGTGGTATTTCAGGGATTTTGGGAGAACTGCAGGTTTACAACAAGAATTTTAGGTAAAAAGGAAAACCACAACAAAACTGTTAAATGCAACAAATCTTTAGCAAGCAGAGCAACTGAAGCTGCTTTGTTAATACTTTTAATAATGATACAGCATGAGTATCATTTTTGGTTCTCTGCTCTTTATATGTATTTTATAAGTTTTAATCGCTGGTTCTATTTCTAGCACTAATATTTAAGAAATTGTTAGCTAATAAGCAATTTCCCCCTGGAGATTAATAAAGTATATTTTATTCTGTTGTAATGAAGTTCAACAGAAATGTGGCTTATCTTTGTTTTTCGGTCCTCCCAGGTTTGTCCAAGTCGTTTCCGTTAGAAAGCTCTCTGTTCGACAGCTGGCTGGCCAAGTCGGTCCAGATCACCGCCGACGACATGCTGAGCCAGTGGGCTCTGGGCGGCCAGCACCACGACAGGAGCAGCAGCCTGCTGTCCGACCAGGTACGGCTTGGGAAACGTTTCCTACAAACACTGAACAGCTTGTTAGTTTAATAAATGGGACAGGAGGGAGATCATTTCTAAAGCTGCAGTTTATGGCTTTTATAAAAACTATTTTAATAAAAAATAAAAGGCAACTTTTTCATCAATATTATTAAAACAAGATTAGATTTCTTGCTTGAAAGTTATTTCTAAGTTAGTTTAGTCTTATTTCAGGTATGTTATATTTGCTCGAAACTAAATAAAAGTTACTTGGTGAGATTTTATGTTTTTGCAGTGTTTGCTGGAAACCTTCAGATCTGGCAACCCTGCTGACAATAAGAAGATCCTTCTGTAATATTTCTGGAGTTAAATGTGTTAGTCGTGCAGCATTTTCCCTCTGTTGATCGACTTATTTAAAGTTCTTCCATCTCAACCCGTTTCTTCCTGCTGACCCGTTTCCTCCTGCTGACCCGTTTCCTCTCTTCCTCTTCCTCTTCCTCTTCCTCCAGCTGATGCAGGGTGAGGAAAGCCTCCTGAACCTCATGATGGAGAACTCTATGCAGTCGGCGTGGAAAACGCCTCAGCTGGGTCGGAAGCCCAGAGGAAGCAGCAAGCCTCGTTCTCGAAGACCGAGCGGCGCCGGCGCCCAGCGGGTGTTCGGATCGGTCGCGTCCAGCAGCCCGTCCACAGCCAAGGCCTTCTGGGAAAAATCCAGCCACGCTGGCCGCCGAGGGGAGAAGTCCAGAAGCTCGTCCAAGGCGGGTCACCACCACCAGACCAGGAGCTGCGACCCGAACGGCGACCCGCCGCAGCCGCCCATCTCCAAGATGGATTCCTGCCACATCTCGGAGGAGCGCGGCCGCTGGGACAGCGTCCACATGGCAACCGGTTTCATGGCGAGCGCTTCCCCTTTGCCGGCCTCCAGTCCGGGAGCCGCAGTGCCTGACACCGGGGTCGTCCTGCGGGGGTCGCGGCCCCGCCCGGCCCGGCAGGGTAAAGCGAGGTCAAGGGTCGGGGAACTGGACTCCATGGACCTGCCGCTCACAGGGAAAGGCGCATCGCTGCTGGACGCCACCGCTGAGACTGATGGGTACTTCTCCGATGGAGAGAGCGATTTGGAAACGCGGTCCGGCGGACGAAAGCTTCGGCTGCCACAGCTGCATCCTGCCAACGAGGATCTACTGAGGAGGAGCGTCCTGGCGTCCTAAACAAAGCAACGGCGACCGAGCAGCCTTGTCAAACCAAATCCGTGGTATGGAGCAGCGTCCAGCTCTGACTCTGCCTGGTTTTCTGAATGTAGCTGTATGCCGACCGTACAGTAAAGCTTCTCCACTGGACCGCAGTTCGTTCCTCATACTATAGGAAACTAAACATTCGTCTTTTGTATATTTCTAACTCATCTGGCTGTGGCCTGGTGTCCGTGGTTTGCGTCAGACTTGGGAACAAACACTTTGGGGCATTACTCTTCTTCTTACTCACGCTGGTTCCAGGGTATGCTTTAAGGTCCGAGCTGCATCCAACGAGTTTTCCTCAAAATATTCAGACGATTTCATAGCAGAGCTGACATGAATATGTGCAGAGGGCGGCACAGGACAGGATGTTCTCAGCCTTGAAAAGCACAATAACTAGTCAGTGGAGCTGTCATGGAAGCACTTGAGAGTAAAACAAAAGCTCATTCAGGGCCGGGGTCCATTTCAGACGCTTATTTCCTCATTTTTCATCCCTTAAAAGCAGAAATATTTCAGACTAAAGATTGACCCCAACCCCGCCGCTGTGTCAGACACAAACTCACATATACACTCATCATAGTATGGTATAAATCCGGGGTGTCCAAAGTGCGGCCTGGGGGCCATTTGTGGCCCTTGGATTTCAAGAAGGGCATAAATGTGGCCATTTAGTACTTTTTGTAATTTTTATCATCTTAAACATCCTATGTTACTAGTTCAGCATGTTTTTAATCAAAAACAGACTTTGGTACACTCATCCATTACATTTGGCTAAATAAAGCAAAAGTTGCAAAAGAAAGTTTTTACTTTTGTTACTGAGAATCAAGTAAAAACATTTCATTGGTTTATAAAATGGAAAATAAGTTCAAAAAGTTAAATAACTTTTACATTTACTTTAATATTGTGCACGTAAAAGAAAGAATTCACATTGATATCTTTTGCATTTTTAATTGTGGGGGGAAAAAATTATATTTTAACCCCTGAATATTTTCTGCTTGGGGATGTTGGCCCCTCGGTGCAAAAGGTTTGGACACCCCTGGTATAAGTACTTCATCCAATCTTTCTCCATTGCTGTCAAATTCTTTCTAAATCAATTCTACCCCCTAAATCTTTACAAAAATATCAGTAGAGAAACGTTGTGCCTTGCGTCACTTCCTGTGACCTCCCCACAAAACAATCAGTGAGTGAATCAATCAGCCTCTCAATCCAAATTTTAACAATCAAAGCGAAATAAAATGCCGACAGATTGGTTGCCATGTAGCCACTGGATGTCTTCACCATAATGATTGAATAGTGCCTAAAAAACAAAAACAAACTTGCAGCGTTTGCCATTTTTGTAACCAATGCATCTGCAGCACTTTGCAAAGCAGAGCCACAGAGCTGCCTACTGTTACGAGTCGCCCCTGAACGCATCACGGCAGCAGAGAGCCTTTCAAAACAAGAGCTTGGCCAAGTTACACCATGTTCCAGCTTTCAGGAGCCTGCGAGGTATTTGTTGCTCATGTTTGATCTGCCAGGATAAAAACAGCTTTTCTCCTTCAGCTCACAGCCCATTTCAGTCTGGTGCTTTTATCATTCAAAATCCAACAAAGGAAATCTACATTTTATTGTGAATTTGTGAATCAAAGTTTATTTGACTTGAGACGTCAGTAGAATCACAGAATGTCATTTCTTAGTGCCCTTGAAAAGCAGCTCAAACTACTTATTTATATTTCGATTCAGTCTTCCTGATGTAAGCAGTTATTTCAGTTCTCTATGTTTATGTGAGAAAAAGTTTTAGTAATGTTATAAAACAAAGAAAATACTCAAGAAGCTTAAAACGTAGTCTTCACCCAAACTTAGAGATTTCCAAAAGACTAGAAATATATTTAAAAATATCTTAAAATACTAAAACAATCAAACTTTGTTACATAATGAACCCCAATGGAAACCAAACCAATTAGGAAGAGAGAAATCAATTACTGCAGACCACCTCCAAAAATACCTAAAGCTACAGATTGTCATAGTTTAAACATTAAATCTGCCTTAATATTTACAGCAGAAACTTCAATTCCTGCATTCATCCTTATTTCTGTTTGGCCAAGGAAGTTGAGTGGCGCCTGGATTGGTTGCTTTGCAAACGTCAGCCAATAGCACAATTAGTTTTTATGCTTTATTAAAACGATTTTTCAAATATTTCACTGATTCAGAAGATAAATTTCAGTGGATTTCAAACTTCAGGGAGTTTTCTGCAAATTATTTGCATGAACTTCACCGATGTGTAGAGAATAAAACAATGTTTAAGCTTAAAAATGAGGAGCAAAGCTACTTTCTACCTTATTTTTACAAAGCATCCAATCAGGATCGCTGTTCATGTTCGTTGAAGACGTTAACTTTCCACTGCGCCTGTATTTGCTGTTTGAACCATTAAAATCTTCATTAGTAGAGGAAATGTCCAGGATTTTAGCTAATTGTTGTGGTTCAAGTCAATTCCAACTGATTTAAGTCATTGTAGATGAAAAATATCAGAATAAACTGGTTAGTTTGCCATGTTGTAGATTTTGAAGCGGATTATGACACCAGCACGGCGTTCTGATCAGACCAGACTTGACCAAGCTTCTGTAACAAACGGCTCGACTGCAGAAAGCGTAAACTCTCACCGATAAAGCATGAATCAGCGTCCAGCACTCCTGAGTTCCCAAACCGAGCTGCGCCTCGTTTTACTGCAGACTCACATCGGACCCAACAGTCGTTTCTACTCAAGAAGCTGTTTGAGGTTTTCTCAGGGGTTAAAGAAAAACTTTTAAAAGAATTATTACAAGATTTAAAAATTAAAAAAAACATGTATGTGAAATTATATATAATACACACATATATCTATGTAAGGTGAGGTATGTTTGGAAAGTTTGTTTGGCAAGAGTCAGTTTGATTTCCAACACCACTACTACTGAGCAAGTGTCTTCTGTAAGTGTGAGCTTCAGGCGCAGGTTCAACGGCTCTGATTTCACAGATCATCATCAGGATGAAGGCTGTCCCGATCAACACAAATCGATCAGATGGATTGATTAGAGCGAGCTGCTTGGGCCGGGCCTGACACACAGCCTTTAAGTAAAGATCTCTGCCTGCTCTGTTTTATTTCACTTTATTTTCTGTAGACACATTCTGACTGGTGTTTAGGAACGACCATGCCAAAGAACAGATCTGTGTATCAAGGCAGCATATTTACATCCACACACACACTCACACACACACACACACACACGTCTCTGGACTGCAACGTAAAGTGAGTTTGATAAAGTGTTGGAAGGTTTTGGTCACTTAACACAGATTTCCAACACGAAGTTGGTCTAACAGGGTTACGAAGCAACAGATGAATAGTTTTCTATGGATGTGGTTCTGACTTCCTCAGAGAGAAACAGAGTTTATGACAAGCGATGGCGCTGTGTCCTTTTCGTTCTTCAGGGGATTTACACGGCTCTGCTCGATTGTGAAAATGTATCTTTCCTCAGAGTTTGTGGATTGGTGCCGTGGCCTGGAGGAAGTTGGACTCCTGCTACGTCACAGACGCCACGGCGTGTCTCTGGAGAGACGATGCTCATCCAGCCTCATGCGTCACCCAGACATATTAATGTAATCTTGGTTTCAGTATTCAGAGTAGCCTGATGTTGTAGTCGGTGGTTTTAGATGAGGCCTGTACGGCCTCCACATGTAGTAGCAGACGCTGAGGCTGCGCAGCACAAACAGAAGAAATCAAACCTGAAGCCAATCAGCTGATATTTTAACCCTTTGCTGTTCAGCCTCAGCAACCAAACCTGGTTTATTATTCTGTATTTGCAGTGCGGCTTCCACGCCGTCTCCTTCCGCTTCATAGATGCTGTAGACTGGATTCTTTATTATTTTTCACTAGCATTCAGCTTCAGCGTGTGGTATGCTGGTGCGGCCGCTGGCTCACAACTCCTAATGTGATCTTTGAGTTTTGCAACTGACAACAGAAATACACGTTTTCCACATCTTTGTGAAAGTTTGGTCCATTAGAAGAAGAATCGGTAAAGCAAACGAGTATTTGGGATAAATCCATATTATAATGCGCCTGTCACTTTAAATTTGAGTCAATTTATCGCTGTAAATACAACAGCCGACTCAATATTACACAAATCGGCTTGTATTTTAGACTCTTCTTTGCAATTTGACACATTTATGTAGCAAAGACTTGATTTATTGTGTGAAGAGTAAAAAAATTAGGCGTGCCAAATGAATACTGGAAAATGGACTAGAGCTGCAACTGATCATTTTAATAATTGATTATCAATTTTTCAATTAGGCACATTGTACAGATTAAATGTTAATACAGAATTAGAAATGCATTAAAAGATGCAAATAAGCAATTCAATTCCTTTTTGTTAAATAAGAAATAAACCTTTAGGGTTCTTTAGAGGAGCAGCTTTGCTTTAGTAAATCTGAACCCAGTGAAGATAAAACATATTTAGAGTCGACGTTTTGATCCTAAATGTTTATATTTCTTTTACAGTTTTGTCTTAATTACAGCTCCGACTGGAGGGTATAGACTCAAAAAAATTATAATTTACTGAGGGAACAAGTAACGATGACTAAATTAGTTAATTATTTTAATGATTGATTAATCAGATTCATCAGATTAATCAGATTAATCTTTCAGCCCTTATTTTTGGCCAAATTTCAGCCTCAAATATTGATATAAATGACAACGTAAAATAAACTGCTGGTTCTAAACCACATCGACTTTGAAGCGATGAAAAGCTGCCATTAGCTGCAGCCTGTTGCTGCAGCCTGTTGCTGCAGCCTGTTGCTGCAGCCTGTTGCTGCAGCCTGTTGCTGCAGCCTGTTGCTGCAGCCTGTTGCTGCAGCTAATGGCAGCTTTTCCTGCTGTTTGATTCATCTGTTGCAAACTCAAGAAGAGACGTCTGTCCACCGGTTGGTTTTCTTACAAAGAAACCAAATCCTGAGAGAAATAACTCCACCATGTGACCCCACCTGCATACCACTGGACTCTTACACAATATTCACAGTTACAATAATGTATTATACTGTTCAACTAATAGCTACATTTTCATATTCAGTGTTTTTAAAAAGCCTTTGCAGACGTTTTATTTGGTTGGTAATGCTTAGTTGTATCAAACTAGAAAGCTGAGTCATTTTCTGCTTCCACTGGTTTTACTGGCGCTTTGCTCTCCTTTCCAGTTAACGTTAAAACTTTAAAATCTCAACATCCACAACAGCTGTGCAGATCAGAACTTCGTCCTAAAACAGCCGCTGTGGAGGAAAAGACAGGAGGTCAGAGAGACTTCAGGTGAAATAAAGTCAGTTTTTAATTACAGTCAACTTGATAGAAAACCTGAAATGTTTTTATATTGTAGATACAACTAAATATTCACTATTCTTGTCTTCTTTAGCTGCCTTTTCTTAAATGTGATGCATTTAATGGTTAGGCAGAATTCATTTGTAGTAAAGATGCACAAAAAAATAGAGGTTGTATTTTAAAATCCCACAGAAAAGTGAATTACCAAGATTATCTCAGTTTATGAATCAAAGTATATACGGCTAACATTTTTATCATTTTTCTTTTATCTTAAAATCTACATTCTTAGTTTGGTGCATTTAAAAATCTGATTTACTGATTTTCATTCAACAGAAATTACTCTTAGCTAAAGGATAATGAGCCTTAAAATGATTTACTTCAAACTGTAGATGATCAGATGGATCAAATGCTTTGACTCCACTGCTGAGTAAACAATGATTTTTTTTAAACTGTTGGTTTTTTCTACCATCTTTAAACAAACTATTTTCTCTCCATTGCAGCTTTTTACACTAAAGCTCTGATCTGCACAATCAGAGCACCTTACAGCAAACCAGCGTTTCCGCCTCTCAGCCCTCCATCCTGGTTTGCTCCTCCACTCCCAGTCAGCTTTTCACTTTCCTTTAGAAACATATTTTACTCACAAAAAGCCAGAATGAATGTGAACATCAGTAGCTTTAAGGACAAATGCTGACAGTGGCAGACGGGTTTAAGGAGGTCGAACATTCGCTCTCCGCTCTGCTTCCTTCTCACTCAGACATGTGGAAGAACTGAAGCCAGAAAAACAGAACAAGTTGTTCTGTCTGCGTTGTGCTTGCAGCCTTTCCACAGTCAAGTTAGCACATGGCTAATAGAAACAACAACACACATGCAACTTTTTATGCTTTCTCTGCTCTCACTGATGCTCCTCGTTTGCAAAGTGCAACAATCAAATCAAGCAAGCACTAAAGGAACAGGAAATATGCATTTAATAGCTTGCTGATTATAAGAGGGATGTCAAACTCACTTTTATTTTTAGCCATATTGAGATTATAAATGTCTGGTTCTGGAAAAATGTATTGATAAAACCCAAACCTCTAAAACATGAACAAACAGCCACCTCTGCGCTCAATTCGTTCTCCTCAAAGTGAAGCACTGAACATCATTTTACGTTGGTGTCATTTGATGGTATTGATATGAAAACTACAGAAGATGCTGATGGCCACTGGGAAAAAATGATTTGGGTTTGAATCTTCTGAGATCAAAGGTCAGAATCTGAGAAGAATTTGAGAATTTTGACTGTTTTCAGAATTGTACATTTATTTTTTCAGAATTGATTATTCCCTGCAGAATTCTCACTTTTCTCAGAATTATAATTATTTATCTTAGAAGATTAAAGTCAGAACTTTCTTTTCTGTGGTCCTAATCATCCTCTGTTGAAAACTATTATTTGATTGATAAAATACTATTTAAGCAAACAACGGTTAGTTTCTAGGTTCTGTTTGTCCATCTGGGCCACATAAAACTTTACAGCGGGCCACATTTGGCCCCTGGGCCTTGAGTTTGACACTTGGATTATAAGAGCCATTAATCTGAAAGGATTAAACAGTCAAACTGGGGCTGTTTATTGATTTCAGAAGTTATATAGACCCTGATATTAGTGAAAAATGACAGATATGGTCAATCCAGGTTATGCATCGTATCTGATACTTACAGGAGACATTATGCAAAATTCACATATTGAACGTTTTGTGAGTTTAATGTAACCAATGCATAATATTGAAGACTCTTCAGGTGTAAATGCAATTCATATTAAAAAACAATATTTGTAATGCAAGTAAGCTCCTTCATTGATATTTCTTGCAATTTTATCGCTTTTCTTCAGGATTATTTTAAGGATTATTTTTTGCCCTAATCTATTTCCTTAACATCTGTAGCACTAAAACCAGTTTATTTTCCCACTTTTAGACTGTAGACTTCAATCTTTCCCATTTTCTTTCCTGCTCCCATTCACAAAAAGTACAAAATCGCTACATTAAATCTGAATTATGACAATCATTTTATTTATTGTACTAAGATCAAAAATGAAATTGACCATGGGAACAAGGGAGGGTCCATTTTGTTTCCTGAAAATGTGTTTTGCATAAAAGGCGAAACCTGGACCAGACTTATGACCCATTAGTGTCAGTATTTTTATTTCCAGAGCTCAGCTTTATTTTCATCTCCTCTCAGTGCAGAACAGACACTTTGTGACTCATTAATCACAGAAACACTCGCTCTTCTCTCCTTGACCTATAAATTAAATTTTCTCCCTCAGGTTTAAAACTTGATGAAACAACAATTTTGCTGAATTTTTGCCTTGCAAAATTCCTTCAAGGACTTTTGAATTTTCTAATGAAGCGTTTGCTGGGGTCCTTAGTACAAACTCCGGTTGCTGAAGTAAGATTTATTGATCTCTCCCTCCTTCTACTAAACTCCGCCGGTTTTCATCGTTTTGGTTCGGCGCCTCTTGAATCCGAGTCATTCAGTGAAAGCAGAGCTGGACAGGATCTCCTCCTCCTGCTGTCGTATTTGTCCTTATCAAGGTGTTCATGTTTCTGCCGTCATCCTTTTCTCCACTCGGTTCTTCAATACAATAATATGAATGTTGCAGGAGTTAATCCTTCTGTATTCTTTGTTTCAAAGAATGTTGTGCCATTTGTGAATAGCAAAGAGAACTATTGAACATATATGAAAAAGAAGAGCTATTTTAAATTATTTTTGGCTTTTTTTGCTATATTTATTTTATTGTATTAGAATCTTATTTGTAGGAGGGAAACAAAAAATCAAAAACTGTATTTTTCATTAGTGCAAAAAACCTATTTTCTTCCTTTTTGTACAATTTCAATGTTTTAAGCGAGACTTTAAAAAGCAATATGATGATGATGACAATGTTTCCTGTGACTGTAACTGCATGCTGTTTGTGTTGCCTTAATAATGGCTGCATCCCACTATGTCCAACCTTTCCTCAAAAATCAACTCAACCTCCAAAAGGATTTCCAGTCCCATCTGATCTAGTCCAGACCAGTCCAATCCAGTCCAGTGCAGTCAATAAAGCAGTGCTTTCTGTGTACACAAACTCTCTGCCTCTCTTTTCATCACACTCATTCCTCATCATTCAACATTGATTATATTCTAAATTATGTCTACTTCTGCAGCATTGATAAAAACTAATGCACCAAATTTGATGTTATGATTTTATTTGTATAGATTTTGGGGGCAGAAATGTTTTGCAACATTCAGATCTCATGAGTTAAACGTGTCCAGATCCAGTTGGTCGGATTAACAAACTGTAAATACTGAAGTCTATTATCTAGTAGAGACGCAGAAATCATTTAAATTTGAACTGATCTTTGCTCAAAGATCAGTTCAATAACTGAACTTAATAACTTAGACTAATAACTAAAGTAGAAATGATATTTAGACTTCAGACTATAAGTTATCCACAGATTAGCTCTTTAGTTTGTATTTTCTCCTCAGATCAGACAGAAAGTTACTGTCAACAACTCAGTTTCTGTACAGAAATCTGAGTCTGCAGGTGGAAGCGAAGCTGGAGGAGTCGGATCAGGACTGAAGTGGCATCAAAAACGTGAAAGTCTCCATTTCCATTTAAAGTGTCTATAATGAAACACGAGACCATCAAAATGTGCAAAACTAACAAAGATATTAACAGGAATGACAAACTGTACTTCCTTTGTTCTTCCATTAAAAACTCTTCTGTTCACCAAAGCTGCAGCGGAAACAAAGAATCTCAGTAAAGTTTCATTATGGCTCCAGAAGTTCAATCATAATTTACCTCATTAATCAAATTTTCAGCTGCCGTTGAGAACTAGAATGTAAGCTGAACAGTTTTTCTCTGCGGTTATTTGGGGTGAAAACAGGCCAGAGTGAAAATTACTGATGCAGAAAATGACAATATTTTAGTTCCAGTCATAAAACAAACTTTTCTATTTCAAAAGTTGTTTACCAGATTCAGTTTTCTAGATTTGTTCAAACTATGAAATGTTTTGCTCAGATTTTCTGAATTCTTTAACTTGGTTTTATTTTCCATCCAATAATTCATGAAACAGCAAAGCTGAAGTTGACTTAAATCTCTGCAGCATCTTAGTTAACTTAGTTACCAGTTTCACTTTTTTTCTGGATCTGTTGCATTTTCTTAAATCTGAGTCATTTATTTTGCTTGCAATAACAAAAATATGTTTCTTTCTGAATCAGTAGCCAATTAAGAAACACTGGATCCCATTGTCTTAGTTTTGGGTAAAAGTCACTGAACAGATGTTTTCCTGTTCACTATAAAACCAGACTTTGATGCACCTGACTCTAGTTTCTTAAACATGACTGAAATTCATCAAAAGTTGATGCAGTATTTTTTTTTTTTTAGTATTTTATCCCTAAAACATTTGGATGCCTTTCTTTTAATAAGGCAAATGTGAAAATCCTTTTTAATTTTGGGGGATGCATTGATTTACACTCATTCTTACAAAATGTCTGAATACTTTATTTTAATTATTGCATGATAAGTTTATTGTTGAACAGGCAAAATTAGATTTCAAATTGTTGTGACTTGAAAATTTTGGCGCATGTAACAAAAGTTGACGCCCTTTTTTCCAACCATCAGATTATGCAGGAATCCAGTTCCTAAAATCTTCTGTCATTCAGCAAATTTAAAAAATGTTTCAGGAAGACTTTACAACCAAACAAAACTGTTAATTCTAGTGGCGTTTTGACGGAATAAAACTGAGGCCAGACTAGTAGCCAGAAGTTAAAATGAGAAAACAGAGAAAACTAAATCAGCCTAAAGGCATTTAGGATATTCAGGTTTAGTAGACAAACATGAAATGACTACTGAAGTGGATCTGCAGCACTATGAAATCCAGCTGCCAACACATTATGCAAACAGTTTACTGCTCTTCATCGATTCTTCAACAAATTGTTGGACCAATTCGCTTCCAGCACAGAGCCGTTGAATGGCTGCTTTTTCCTTCTGCCACAAATGTGTCACATCAGGGAGGAAACCGTTCGCTAACTGGTGTCGCCTCATACAGGACAGCATACAGGACAGGTCAATCAGGTCAATCAGGTCAATCAGGTCAATCAGGTCAATCAGGTCAATCAGGTCAATCAGGTCAATCAGGTCAGTCAGGTCAATCAGGTCAATCAGGTCAATCAGGTCAATCAGGTCAATCAGGTCAATCAGGTCAATCAGGTCAATCAGTCCTGATTGGCCAAAGTCAAACCTCCAAGCCAAGCAGCAGACTAAAGTCATTCACATTCCCCACTGAAACACGAGTGGAAAAACTGAGGAGGACCTGAAGCTTCACGTTGAGCGTTTTAAAGATGGATCCTTTATGTTACAGTAGAGCCGTTAATCCATGCATAATGAGGACGTGACTGTATGTCAACAGGAAAAAAATTAATTACTACCTGTGCAATCCATAAATATATGGATTTAATTGTACAGTCATCACCCTAAATACTTTCATCAATAAAACCTTCAATGGACAAGAAAGTGACACATTTTTGCTGTTTTCCTGATATTTCAGTAGTTTTGAAGAGTTTTACCTTTTGCTCCTGTAAGAACGGCTAATTTAATAAGACTACAGGGTTTCCCCCAGTGTATCAAACACGCTGCGCATGTATGATACACAGCAGAGATCTGAGAAACTCGTCCCATAAACTGGACCAACCAAAACAGTTTCTGTGACTGTGGGTATTAAAAACTCAACAGACAGAAATGTTAGAGCTACTAAA
>CAEFZX010000161.1:0-21597 GCA_903066825.1 Alfaro cultratus | reverse complement strand
ATTTCCTAATTGAGCTCACCAGACAAACTAATCAACCCAGCTCTCTGAAATTAATTATAGTGATTCAAAGAGCCCTGACACACAATACCATCTAAAAATTTAATAGCACAACAAAAAATTTAATCTTTATGACACTTAAATCCAATTTGTATAATAATTTGGAATACGGTGTATACGCTTTATCATTAAGGGAAGCTTTAAGCATCGTCTTGAAAGGATACCATATTTAAAAGATAGAGTTGCTAACTTGTGGAAATTGAAATAAGAAACTTTAACTTTGATTTGTGGTTGATAACTCACAAATCCAAACTTTCACGTGCTTATTTTTTTCCCCTAATGTTTATTCCAATTCCACTCATAAAACTGCGGACACTTTTTAAATTTCTGATGTTGGTAGCTGGTCTTCTTTTGTTGTCTCACACAGAGGTCTGACATCCACAAGTGCACAGATAAAAGCACAGTAAGAGTGTTGTAGAAGTAGTCTTCCCTCTCATTGAAAAATTTAAAGCTTACTTATGTTTTTAAGTAGGTACTTCATAAGAGGATAGCAAACTTAACTATTGTGTTACTTTTTTCAGTATGTGTTTATCAATCTCTGATGGAAAATTTGTTCAAAATAAATTAATAAAAGCTTTTTACTTTGACTTATTAACTGTCACCTTAACCAAACAATGAGCGATGACTTTATCAGGACGTTTCCATTAGCCTGAGTTTATTTTGGAAGACGTTAGCTCCGAAGTTTCTTAGTGTTGTCTCTTTCCAAATTAATCATTCTTCCACATGTCAGATGTGGTTGCCTCCTCCAGACCTTCTCCATTATCTCGGAGCTGTGAGTGAAGAACTTAATGTCCTTCTATTTTGAGGCAGAGCTTATCAGGTTTCCTGGCTTTGATTAAACACAGAATCTAACAGAGCTGCTTTAGGCCTCACTATCAGGCTGTTTTTCCAAATATCCTCTCATGACTTATTGTATTTGCAGATCTGACATTTTGAAAAAAGAGCAACAAACAATGAGAGAGAAAACTCTAGAAAAATTGTGCATTTTATTATGCTATTTTCTGAGTTATTTCTTTGGTAATTTTAGTTATTCTTTCAAGTAGCTGAATAAAATTAATTCAATGTTTCTGAGAACAGAGACGACTAAAGGCTCACTGATCATGGATTGTTCTACTTACTTTTAACTTTTTTAAAAAAGGTCTTGTCTAATCTTTACTGCATGGTAATGGTCAGTGAGTTTTGTTTCGCCTGGATGTTTGCAAACCCCCAAAAATGCACGTTTGCCCCAAAATTATAGAACAACTTATGTATCTGCATTCCTCAGACCATAGATTCATTTAAATGTTTGTTTTAAGCTAATTTATTTTCTTTGGTTTTTGAGTTGATTATAATTTGACATCCTAAATAGTTTATGACTTATTTTCTTTCTGAGGGAATTCTGCTGCTCTGTTATTGATTTCTGTTTATGCATTAATCAGTGTCACCAGTAGGAGGCAGAGTTAGTCTGAACTCCTGCTGTATGACTTCCACCAGACTGACATGAATGTGCGGTTCATCGCCGGTTTTCATCTTTATTTAGCCCTCATTTCAGCAGCAAAGTCAGAATTAGTGACTGGGATATTTAAGGACTTTTGGTATTAGTCTGTAAGAATTAGTCAGAAAAAGAAAACAGCTTTTTAAAGAATGCATGCAATTTTCCCACTGAGCTTTCACATAATTTCCATGGTCATCATTTAACCCACTTTATTTTGAGGTCATTTTTATCTGAACGTTTTATCCTAAATAGTTACTCAAAGCAGAAGTTGAACATTTTCACAATTTCACATCCGCACTTTGCTTCACGCTATGCACAGGAAACACTGGTCAAATGTTGTGTTTCTTCTTCTATTTTGAGAACAGTTTTTGTGTCATAAACATCACATTTTCCACTTGTGATGATTCACATCAGCTGTTCCCTAAAGTCTCACATGAAGTTTACTGAATTAGTCCCATCTGGTGCAATGGAAGTCAGTGGACTTAGTTGAGGAACTCCACGCACTTTAGAAAAGCATGAATTAAATGAAAATAAAAGACAATAAACACAAGTCAGATTAAAGTGTTGGAGTAAAGCACGATGTTAGCTGCCTACATGGGCGTGTCTGTATGTGAGAGAGAGAGAGCATTCATTGATCGCATGTAGTTAGTATGGCTGAAGGGTGGCTCTGTTTAAAGTGGTGTCTGTGCGGTTTCTGTAATGAGTTTCATACTTTGTGTGCAGGTAATGGAGGGTCACTTCCTGTGTTTGCATGACTGCTGCATACATCCATTAAATTCAGACTTGTGTGTTCATAGTGTGCTTGTGAAGAGTCCTGGTGATAGAAAGTACTTCAAGGTTTCTTGGGTTTACCAAGTATTTCACAAGCTTTTCCATTTTGGATTTATCTTTGTTAAACAAACATGGTAGCACGTTGGAATCTGCAGGGTTCTTTTTTTTTTTTGTAGAGGATACAACTTAAATCATCTTTACAAGCTTATAAAAATGGGAAATTTTCACCCCAATCCATGTTAGCGGAAAGCTTCTGTTTAGCTATTTATTATTTGGTAGTGAATGTCAGCTGAAAAACGTGGGTAAGATAGACTAATGTACGATTTAACAAGAGTGGCAATTACTTTTTACATAACATACATTATGAAATATAGTTTTTGCATGTTTCTTTTTCCAATTTATACTGCTGCCTTTCACTTAATACTCTCTTTACACCTCTGAAGGTACAGTCACATTGTTAATATATCAATTAATATCAAAACTGTGTGGGGACAACTACTTAAAGGCTCTATAATTATAATTTGAAAATACTAATTATCACACATATTTTGAGAGGTGCTGCAAATCTTTATTCCACAGACACGTCAGTTTTTAAATAACTGAATCCGAATCATAAAAAAACCCCAATCCACTAAAAGTGTATTTCACCCGTTTTTTTTACTAAGTTATATAAGAGGTTGTAACTAAACCCCGTAATGATCATGTCAGAACATGTTTGAGGAGAAAGAATTTTAAAATCAAATAAAATAACAGAGTTGTTTTCTGCGTTGGCCTTCCAGCAGGAGGCAGTAGAGATCTACCTTCTCTAGTGTCGCTCCCTCTGGAAGCGTAAATAAATCTGTGCCTCTCTGTCTCACTTACTCAATCACTCAATCACTCACTCACTCACACACAAAGAATTGCATTTTATGGGGGTATTGTAATTTTGCAAAGCTTCTTGCCTCTTGTGTAATGTGTTAAAGGGCAAAATCCACTCTTACACACAGAATATAACAAAACAGCAGTTTTCAAACGATTTTGTTTTAGGAGAAAAAAACTATTCTAATATCTGCTTGCCTTTATACCTGCTATCAAGTATTTTTTTAAAATGTAAAATCATAACATTATAATGTTATTCAGTGACCACAAACATACCTGGAGTGCTGCCTTGATTCTTTTACGCATGCTTGAGAAATCATTTAATCTCCACGCAACCATAAAGCTGTGCAAAATGCCTGGGTGGACCTAGCACTACCTTTGAAGCGCTGCTCCTTCTCAGAAATGTAGGTTCTACATTGTGCTTCATACAGCAGCCCTCTCCGGCAATTCCCTCATTCAGCTCCTTTAGACTAGCCAGCAGAAATTAGCAAACACCTGGTGGATCTGTGCATCTGCTGAGCTCATTATAGGAGCTACTTCTCAGTGCAACGCTGGTAAAAACATTATTAAAGCGTTAACAGAGGAGCCATGTTGTGATGACTTCCTGAAGACTAAGTTTCAGAGAGAACAGGAGTTTTTAAAGAGACAGAGCCCCTATTTGAAGAAGTTTGTGCCAGAAAACTACATAATACTGCCTTTTTAAATTGTTGCCAATGATTCTTATGTTACTGTAGAGAGATTTTGGTCCACTTTTCTAAGCGGAACTGTTTTAGTTAAGCTACAAAGGAAGGTTTTTTGAGCTTAAGCAGACTTTCAATTTCAAAAAAACCTTGAGCTTTGTGTTAATTTTGTTTTTGTTTTGTTGTTGTTGTTTTCAGAGGTGTACTTCCTGATGTGCTTTGGATCCTCATGCTGCTGCAAAAACCTAGTTTGCTAAGGCTAAAGGTCATGAAGTAAAGACATTTTCCTTCAGCATTTTCGGGCAAAGAGAATAAATCCTGGTTCTATCAATTTTCTTCAACTGAATCCCAGAGATAGGCAAATAACAAAGTACAGGTCACATGACATGTACTTGGATACTTGGAAAGAATACCAGTGACACACATCTTCCAAAACGCGAGAAAAAAAAAAGATCCCTCTTCAGAAAATATTTTTTCAAAGGTATCAAGGATCATGAAAATGTTTTCTTGGAGAATTAGGCGCAGGCTTTTTAGGAGATCGTTTGGTCATCAGTAGTTTTGACCATAGAATGGAGGCCATTTGATCTCCCATAACTCCTGCTTTTAGATCAATCATGAACATTGACTGTGAGAGAGACAGTCAATGAGACAGTAACAGTAACAGAGACAGTAACACTTGACTAATTAACTTAGTCAAGTGACGCTTGCAGGCATTTAGATATTATTCTGGCTTCTTCTGTCCATCCTGCATGCATTGGTTAATGTTTGTTGTGGAGAAACTTTGATAGGTCCGACACTCCTGTGAAGAGTCGGTACTGCTCTACGTTTTCTCCTATTCTGGATAAAACATCTCTCTTTTCTTTGCTGGGATTCCAAAGCCTTCAAAATGGTTCTGTGGCCCGTTCCAGTGACTGTTTCTTGCCTGTTGTTGAATTTTTTTAGAACAAGGCATGCTTTTTGAAGAATAGCCATATATATACATATATATATATATATGTATAGCACATTTCAGCAGCAAGGCATTTCAAAGTGCTTTACATCATAACAAACATAAAAACACAAAGTCATCAAGTGAGGGGTTCTTGCCTTTGCATCCACAAAAGGTTTACTGGTTACACTCCTACTGTGTTATATGGAACAAAATACCTATTGGTATTTTTATTCCCACTCACGCTCACAATCACGCAGTTTAAAATGATGTTAACAGCCTTTCAACAGGTTTCCGGCACGAGGCTCCGTACACCTTTTTCACGGAATTTCACTCAGGGACTCCATCGTCCCTCACAAATACATATAGATCTATATATACATCTATATATAGATACATGTATTAGCCCACCCTTCAAATATCACCACCAGCCGCCACTGAACCTTAAATCACTGGTATGCTTTAGAGTCCAATTAAGCGAATACTAGTTAACAATGATTTCAGTAGTCGATTAATCACAATCTATTCGATTGTTTCAGCCTGTAGTATATGTGTGCTAAAAAGAGAATTTTGTGCAGCCGTTTGCCGCCCATAATAGCTTAGCTTTTTTTCTTTTTTTTTAACCAAGTCTTTCCTGTATTCAGCCACATCCATATTGTGTATGACAGAAATCACTTCCCTCCTATTTTATCATGCGCTTTGGGAGTGTAGCACGGTGTCGCTCCAACCTCAGAGGTCACAGTTGCCAGGTTAGGCCGGGACGCAGCTGCCCTCGGCTCCCCAACCGTCACTCATTGCTCCACTCTTCCACCTATTGTTCCCACCTGAAGTAAAACCAACAAACAAATACTTCCTAACTGAACAATGTCCTGCCCCCAACCCCAGTCGCCAACACGTGGATCGTTGCCATGGACACGTCCCCAGACCGATGACACTTTTAACGCCTGCATGTGTGTGCATAAAGCGTCCGCGCTGCTTCGGGTGAACGTATTCATCAGACACAGATTCCTGAAGGGGCTCCTGCTTCACTGGTCTGTGCACTTTCCTCTCGACAAGCTAAAGGTCAAATGCCTCCTCTTATTGTGCTGCAGCTGCGCTCACACACAAACCAGCGCTGAAACATGGATGTGTGCGTGAAGGAGAGAAAGAAACAGGCAAGATTGAGTGAGTTTTGGTCTTCAAGGTGAAACAAGGCAAAGACAAACAATGTGGAATAGTTTAGCGTCCAGACCTATCAAACCAATAATGAATAACAATGGACACTTCTTTAATAGACAAGACTATAAAAATCAAAACTTTTCCATATTTTAGTCTAAAAAGTGTCAAGTTGCTCTTAAAGAAACCCAGGATTATCTACACCTTCCCTAATCCTAAACCCAAATTCACGTGTTATTATAAAGAGGCTTTTTCTGGCCTTGACTCACACAGGCAGTAAAGCCATGTGACTGTGAAAGATTTCAACACTTCTTGTTTTAACCAGATTGGCGTGAAGTTGAAAATATCAGTTGGGAAGAAGATGAAATAAGATTTCCAACAAAAACATCGCATATTTATTTCCCTTCGGTCAATGGTCTGAGACAGAATTTCCTAAACTGTTTTATTTTAGAGGCTTTTTTTTTTTTTGTCCCTGCTCCTGCCTGCTACATTTGCGTCCTCTGGACGGTGTGTCACTTCCTCCTCAATGTTTTCAATATAACGTGACTTCTGGGACAGTTTCTTTAAAAGTTATGCATTAAACATGGGGAAAGTAAGTGACAGCAGGAAGTCACTGTGATTTCACGGGGAAGTGTATTTTCCCATATTGTCACCTTCCTAAAATAATGGTCCAAGTCATTTTTTGCGAAATGGTGTTATATATGACCAAAATATCGCCCTCTTTATATTTCCAAAATATTATTTAGAAACATTACTTTTGGCAGAAAATGACTTTAGAAAGGTGATAATATGCAAAACAAATGCTCATTAAAGACGGCAATAGAAATTCACTTCAATTCAGTTTAATTCAGTCTATTTCAAAAATACTTTATTTATCCACAAAAGGAAATTAAATATTGTCTTAGTTCATATCATTCAAGTACAAGTGTCTTCAAAGAGTCACGCTGTGGACGTGAAGGATCTCCAGTAGCAGTCAGTCTCACAGTGAATCTCAAGAATCTTCTGACTGAAGACATTCAGGCTGTTTTTGATGAGGTTTGTTTGTCAGATTAAAAATACTTTTTAATAATAAAACAAAATGTTTTTCATTGGTCCGATGTGATATTTTAATCTAAATTTAGTGTTTTTGTTATCTTTAAATGGAAAATCAATAATTAACAGAAATAAATGTTGAAAAACATTGTCATGTGTGAAATTATTTGATATAATGTGTCTCACTTAGTGAACTGAGTTACTAAGATTAATAAATTTTCCAAAATGTTCTAATATACTGAGATGCACCTGATACGTAAACCCGATTATGGATATGAAATCCTCAATTTGATGAATTAACAAAACAAACCCTGGAATCCGTACACATAAAACCCAAATGCCCCCATGAGAAGAGCTCATGTTAAGTAGATGGCACATTAAATGTGGCCTGGCTACAAGACTTTGTGGTGACTCTCAGGCTGTGCAAAAACAAACCAGCACTTTGCCTTTTTTTGGGTTGTTGTCGTGCCGAGCTGTTGCTATAGCAACAGCCCTTCACAGAGGGTTGAATTGGCTTCCGTGGAAAAAATCCACAAACGTGTGATGGAGAAAAACAATGACATATGGATTCCATTTTCTGTCAGCAGTGGCAAGGTACAAAGTAAAATGAAAGTATGCAGAGTGTAACAAATTCTGCGGACCTGGTTTACTAACTGCTTCGGTCTTCGGTAATCCTCCAAACGTTCTGTCAAAGAAAAGAATCGGCAGTGGCAGCGGAAAGGTCCAGGAAGGAGTTGGAATGAACATGAGCTCCTCATGTCGTCGTCATTTTATTTCTTTGACATTGAGTGTAAAGAGAATACAATTTCTTAAGATCGGGGACCCTTCTATCTATTTATTCATTTGCAATTTAACAATGAAAAAGTCACAGAGCACAACACTCTACTTTAAAATATCGGGTGGATGAGGTACAGATAAGAAGTTCTTGCTTTTTTAAATGACTAATCAAATAAATGAAGTAATTAATAAAATGACCTGGTTACATGGTGGTCATTCATTTTGAGAACAGGAGGCAAATTAGCGCAAATGGAAACAACAAAACAGTCTTTTTATGCTGTCAACAATAATCAATGCTCATTATATGGTTTTGAACTTACATCTGTGCCAGACAGATGTTATAAGAATATTAATATTAATTAACTTTAATCAATTAATATTATAAGAATGATTAATCCGATTGACTGTGACTAATCGATTATTGAAATAACTGTCAAGTAATTTAGACGTCGATTAATGATTAACTGGAGAATGCAGACTCAAAAAAGACAATTTTCTGGAAGAACATATTTAGAGAAATAATTAGGTCACAATTGTTAAAAAATATATATACATTTTGCATTTAGGATAAAAAAAAATTAAATATGCTTGTATAAATATGTTCTACAAACTACTCAAATGACATTGTTAACTTTGTAGGGATCAAATTCTGTAAAATGAAACAGAGAGAGAGAAAAGGGCATTAGTCAATTAATCTACAATCAATACTATGTTATGGCTTTTATGTAATAAAATGTTTATTTTCTCATTTAATACAAAGAATTGATTTATTTACCTGCATCTTTTAATGCGTTTTTAATATTGTAAAAAAAAGAGAGACTTAAATTGTGAAATGAAAAATCTGCACAATGTGCCAATCACTTTTAAAGTCTAATTAATCATCAGAATAATCAATGTAATACTAAATTCCTAAATTAATCGTTAGCTGCACGTTGGTTCACGAAAATCTTAAGTCATGGAAGGGACACAGCGAAGTGAAAAACACGCGTTAGAAAAACATATTTTTCCACACCCCTGCACCACAGTTCTCGCACCAGTGGGAAATATATAACACCATAACACTCGTGGCTCCAATGCAGTGCGTTTGTGTGCTGAGAGCATCTGTCCTCAGAGCACCTGCACTGGTACCGGAGAGCACTCGGCTGATCCGCTGCCTGCTGACGTCACACCCCTCCCGCCACATCCGCGCGGGCCTGCTGCCACCGTCCGCTTTTAACCCCTTTTCTTCCACAACGGCCCGCTCTGTGAGGCCTTTCATGTCTACTGGTCCATGTCATGGGTTTAGCTATTAGCTCATTTCCCCAGGCCGGAGTCCAGGGGATGTTTAATTTGGCCCAAGGTTCCAATTATTGGACTTGAGAGGAGGTGATGTTTAATGTGTTTATGTGCTGCTCATTTAGAGGAAGTCTGCCGGTCCTGGATATCCACGCGTCGGCCCAAGTAGCGCGTGAGCGAAAGAGGAGGGCTGCACACCTCAAATACCTGCTGAGAGGAAAGTTCCTCTAGGCTGACACAGTCACTAAGGATGGAGCAAAGCAAAGTCTTCTTAGTCACTTCTCAACAGTTTATATAACACCAAACAGCTGCAGGTTGAATTAATAATTGGCAAGCGAGAATTGGCAAACTATGAAAACTTATTTAGTCGTTTAACCACTTTTTGCCAACCCATTACCACAGCTTAAGTGCAAATAAAATATTATTTAAATAATTAAACATTGCTTTTAATCTGGAAGTAAAGCATATATTTTTTTTAGGTAAGGAGAACTAATAAGGTTTTATAGTCTCTATAAAAAAAGAAGTCTCCCATTGCATATTGTTGGTCCATTTGAGTTTCCTGAAAACTTGTTAAATTTTGCCCAAAAGTTACTAAGTTTGCAACAGTTTGTCCCTGAAAGGAGAAGGGAGGACAGGAGGAACTCCAACGTTGAGTAAGATAAGTGTAATCATCACTATTGTGTTACCTAATTTCACTTGACTAATGTGTATAAATCTGTATCAGGAGCTAAAGTTCTGATCAGGGTCGTGTAACTTATAGTCTTCTAGAATCAAACCTCACTTAAAAATCTTAACCTTTCCCCTTTTAAACACACATGAACAAACACACACTAAAAGAAACTTTCCTTCCCCTTAACTGCCGTCTTCCCGCCAGAAAGGGATTAGTCATTGATAAGTGACATCAGCCTGAAAACGTGGACCTTGACCTTATGACTCAACTTCACGCACAAACAGAAGCGCACATCCACACACACACTGTTGACTCACTGCTGTGCAGCAAGTTGTTTGTGTGTTTCATCAGCGTTGCAGCGCGTTCTTCCGACACGGATCGATTCATCTGTTGGCTTCCCTCTTCGGGGAATATCCTCTTGAGAGGGACGAGATTAGAAATTGCATACTTCCTAGTGTGTGTGTGTGTGTACCTGTTAGCGATTATTATTAATACATTACTTCTGTTTCACAGTTTCATCCGATTTTAAGTCACACGAAAACAGAAAATCCAACTAGTTTAGATTGATCTTATCGTTCATGCGTTTATCACTTAAAAATAAACAAAAAAACAAACAGGTTGATGGAAAAACTCCATTAGTCAAAGAGATGACATCATCCCCTCAAAAAGACTGTTTGCAGGGGAGGATGGAGAGGAGGGGGCAAGGAGACGCAGGGGTGGGTCAACAGCAAGAGGTGGAGTTCATGTCTAGTGTGTAGGCAGCAAGGTGTGTGTATGGAGGAGGATTTGAGTGTTTGACTGTGCGGGTCGGTGTGTGTGTGAGTGTGGGTGTGTGTGCGCACATACCTTCACATCTCGGCTGTGCGTGAGCGTGCGAGAGTGACTCAATGCCCCACTCGCCGGAGAGGCAGAAGCAGACTCTGACTCACCGTCTTCTCAGCAGGAGGTGACTTTCCTGGCCCGACTCCATTTTCCCGCCAAAAACGTCCCTCATTGTTTATTTTTTTCACCTTCCCCCCCCCAAGTAGTGTAAGCGCTTGTCCTCCTTAACTATGCTAACATCCCTCCTTTTTCTTGTCTTTGCCAGCATTCTATCTCTTCTGACCTTTGACCCCCCCTTGTCCTGTTGACCCCTAGAGGCCAGAAGAAACGTCAGAGCGCTCTTAGTTCCTCTGAATGAGAGCGCGGTTGAAGTGGAAGGGAAACATGCAGGGAAATTAGAAAGTGAAAACTGTAGTAGTTTATGTTTGGTATGACTTTGCCATTAAAGAAAATATGTGGAACCAGATGCGGTTTGAAAAAGTCAAAAACAGTTTCACATGCAGGGGGGGAGAGGTTGTGACAAGAAGGAATGGAGAACAAAATGAAATGTTTTGGGGTTTTTTTGTCACGCAACTGTTTTTTCTGGAAGACGGCAAACTTTTCCCGCTCATATTGTTTTTCTCTTCATGTCAACGTTGCAGCCTTTTAAGTTCCAAAACCAAAAATTTCCAATAAAGGTGGTTTGAAAAAAATATACATTCTTCATTTCCTGCAAAAATGTAGACAAAAACAACTACTAAAAATCTTTAGCAACTTAATCTGTTGTTTCAAGTTCAAAAAGTGGTCAAAAAAAAAAAAAAATTATTTTACAAAAACCTCGTCATCGCACCGGACATTTGCCAAACAAAAGCACCCGCCCCAAGCATTCAGTGTGCTGTTAATCACTGACATTATTGGGAGCGTCAAAAGTAAAATTAATTAAGGATAAGTATATTATAACTGTACAAAGAAGAACAAAATTTGTAGAAATTACAATTTACAAAAGTCAACATAACTGGCCACGATATGTTACCTTGATGTGAGTGGAGGGCAACTTCCCATTATGCTACATGGGATGCTGTACAGTTGGTTTTATAAGTAGAATAATAGTCTTATGACTATACAATTTGTTAAAAACCAAATAGACAAAATAAATAAATAAATAAAGGGTTTTCTGTGCTGTATTTCTGACTGGGAACTCAGAAAACTTTCCATTTTATCTCCATATTTCCACATTTAAGAAATGAGTTTTACACTTTGGTTTACAGAACAGAACAACTGTCACAGTAAATTATTATTATCCATTATGTTTTGCACTGTGACTGGACTAAATGCTGGCTTTGATGAGAATCTGAAATTTACCAGCTACCATCGCTTGTGTTATGTAAATAACCTGGAAAGATGATGTCTTTGCCTCCGACAAGAAGAAAAGAGTTACTGTATACACGGGGATAAAAGACTAGTCTGCCCGTAAATCCACAGAAACACACGCTGAAAGACCCGAAGACGGATTCGCGTACTTCAAAAGACATTTCGTATTCTCACCAGCATTAAAAAAAAAAAAGCCAGTAATGCCAAGCGACACACTGAGCAGAGCTTCTCAGAGCAGTCACATAATTGTCAGGCCCCCCTCGCTCTTTGACACTCACTCTTTACTCGTTTGAAAGTCCACTGAATAATCTTGACCTCCGAAATTCTCGAAAGACGCACGAGTGGCTGTTATATGATGTCATCGGGGGCAAAGGGCGGGATTGTGATGCCTAGTTATGCAGACTGGCTGTGGCCTTCAAACAAGCCCTCCGTTCAGTCGTCCTGACCCGCTTCAGAGCTGTGGGGTTGTAGACATACAAAGAATTGAAAGTGAACACAGAATAAATCATTTTCCCCTCATCTGTCAAACAAGTTTCTGTTTTCCACAGGGGAAAAAAAATACAAATGCACTGAAGCAGAGACAGTTGGAAGGCTTACAAGACAAACATGAACACAAACCACGGACAAATGCCATCAAGATCCAACGCGTCTGAAAATGCAGCATTTTGTAGTGAGCTGGATATTCTAATCCAGGGAATCATGTTTAACTTGGTCAGTAAAAAAATCCACATTGAATTTTGTATTTTTAAAGGGGCAGCATAATGTGTTTTCCAGCACAATCAAGCAACTATGTTGCCTTCTGTTGTTATAAAAATGCTAAATATATCAAATGACCTAAAAGAAGTCAGAATTTGTAATTTAACGCCTTGAAATTGGGCCACTGTCTCTTTAAGAAACTCCTGCTCTTTCTGAAACTCCGCATTCAGGACGTCATCACAATATGGCTCCTCTATTAACGCTTTAACAACGATTTTACCAGCTTTTCACTAAGAAGTGGCTCCTATAGTGAGCTCAGCAAATGCACAGCTCCACCTGGTTGCTAATTGCTGCTGGTTAGTCTGAAGGAGCAGTGTGTGCGAGTCGTGGGGGAGGACTGCTCTGCAATGAGGGAGCTCTGAACCTGCAGAGCTTCGCCGTCGAAGGCAGAGCTAGGTCCCTCCAGGAATGGTTGCCATGGGAGATCAAAGCATTTCTTAAACATGCACGAAAGAATCAAAGCAACACTCCAGGCATGTTTTTGATGAGGGAATAACATTATAACATGATGTAAAGCTAATAAAAAGTTCATTTTACTTAACACTGCCGCTTTAGCAAAATTATGCCAAATAAGTACGTTAAAGCTTATCTGAAGCAACATTTCAACATCTTCGCTAAGTGTAAATCCTGGTTCGTGTTGTTTTCAGTGGATGCGCGCAAATAACAAATCTTGGACTTTCATATGGTTCTAAGTAAGTTTTCCTGCCCAAGCAAACTGTAAGGCATATTACAGAAACAAAATTTAAATGTTTTGTTAGGAATGCTAATCTACCAGGATTAGCATTCCTGGTAGAAAACCAGTTTGAAACTAAGTACTGGTTTCAGTTCTGGGGAAATGACAACTGTATGAGCTAGCAGTTGCTAGTAACCGTTACTTACTACTCCTAACATTTCAACAAAACTTCATTTTAAAATGGGTCAAGTATCCTCTTAATTGTGCTGGCATTTAAAGCAGTAAAGCACCCAAAATAGAGATTTCTTGGCTCAAAAGCCAATTTTTGGTGCAACTGGAGGAACTGATTGTCTCATTAGCAGCTGAATTTATGAGTTAGCTTACTGTCGGTAATCAAAGTGGCCCGACTGTTTACACAAGAATCCTGTTGCATCGCCTTTTCAGACAGGACAAGTGGAAAATCCTAAGTAACACGTCTTTTTGACAAGAGCACATTGAGTTTGCAACTCTCCGCTTTGCAGTCCTCCCCTGCCAGCCATCCCCTGCCAAAAGAAAGAAAAAAATAATAATCACAGTAAAGAAAACTTTTTAAAACAAATAAAACCAACCCAACCCTGAAGAAAAAAATCGGCTGGCGAATCAGAGTTGTAGAGAAATGCGGCAGCGAGACAGATAAGGGTTTGAGATATGGGAGGAGCAGGGTGTGTCTCGGCTCTCCCCTTTGTACAAAGCGTCATTGTCCTCCCAGCTCTCCACATGTCAACAATGGCTTTGAGTGACAGACGGCTCCCAAAAAACCTGAGGCTCGGCAATAGTGTCTTTGTTTCCTCGGCTCACATTGTGGTGGACAAAGAGTGCTCTGCAACAGGCCGAGTGTGGGGGCGGTGGGGGGAGGTAAGTGGCTACTATGGCAGTGTAGTTTTACAAGCAGCCACAGCACACTGGAGGGAATTGGTCAACAGAGGGAGGGAAATAAAAGACGCTACAATGGACGCTCATGATGAAAAAACTTACTTTTGGGATAAACATCAAATTAATTCGACTTTTTTGTGTATTGTGAAAATTTCTCATTAATTATCTTTTTTGTTATTGTTTTAGAGTAATACACATATTATGTACACATCTATCTTTCAAATTTCAGGCTGATTAAATCTGAATGGGTGCTATTGATCTGGTCCGTCACGGTAACAAATTTCACTGGGTGATAAATTGTCCCAGAAGTTATCGCGATAAACGATAATATTGTTGTTTTGAGACCATTTTCAAGCATTATTATTATTTTTGGATGGCATGAAAAGGCAATAACGCATTCTCAAAAAGCAAATTTAACACTTCGAACTGGAAAACATTTTAAATATCCAAAGTAAATGAACAACAAAAAAAACAAATAAAATTAATTATGGAACAATTTTGTTATCTGTAAACAAAATTGTCCCTTAAAAGAGTGACTAATTGAGAGCAAAGCATCAGATTTAAGACTTTTGTCATCCAGTTTTTGGTAGAAATAGAAAAACGACAAATCATACAAATGGAAATTATTGAGTTTGTTTTAATTCATCATGTGATCAACTGATTTATTGCTTATTGGGACAGGCCTTCTGACTCTACTTTATAGGCGTTGACTGACTGTGTAGCAAACTACAGATGGTAAAAAAAAATAAGCAATAGTCAAATTCTCCAATATATCCTGTAAGTGGATTTGAAAAAGTCAGTCAGAAGACGATATAAAAAAGATTTTGAAAAAAGAAGAACAATATTAAATCTTCTAAAGTTGCTGTGGTCGGCATGCTGCCCCTGACGGGTTAGGTGACAAAACAAGCTGCCTGTTTAAACAAAGAAGCTGCCAAACCCGTCCAGCTTTACCGAGTTAAGCTGTAGGCGGTCATGCAAAAATCACATAAAGCAATGACACACTTGCAGATTTCTGCGGTGGTGATTGTTGTAGGTGATAACACGCCTGCAGAGCTCTTTGATCAGATGTTTGATCAGATCACTTTGAGCCAAAAGTTTACATAGACTACATAGACATAGGTTTTTTTCACTGTCTGAAGTTAAATCAGACCAAACTTCTCTGGTTTTAGGTCATTTAAAATCATCAATTTTAAATTTATCTGCAAAATGTCCCAATTGAGAGAGAAAGAATATGTCAGATATTTTTGTTTATAAAGGAAACAAAAGCTAATTTATCTAAGCTGATGGGTTGGGAAAGGAAAAGCTTTGAAACAGTCATGAGATACCTCTGTTGTGTTATGGTTTTGGTTTTTCATGCTAGTCATTGTAGTGCAAAAGTCAACGTTTGGACTAAATGCTCATTTAGTCCAAACGTTTAGTCCAAAGTCCAAATGCTCACCCTAAATAACCTCAACAACGTCATGTAAAATGTTTTGCTCTGAGCTACGAGAATCTACCGTCGCCGTGTCCAAACAAAGACAAAAAGAAAACTGAATAGATGAAAGTGACATATTCGGAGCAAATATCTGAGATTCCACCTAACATGAAAAAAATATCCAGCTGAGCCGTGAAAAGAGATTCTTTGCAAGCAGGACGTTTCCTCCAGAAATATAGTGACGGAGCTAAGTGGAACAATGTTTAACAATCGCTTATGCTCTGCAATTGACAAACTAATGACATTAAAAAGCATTCAGACGAATTATATTTGGGTCTTCTGTTGTGGATTGTGGATATACAGATTTGGCTTAATATAAAAGCTTGCTGACATTCATAGATGCTTGTATGAAATACGCACTAACACGCATATTTGCATTTTCACCGGTGTATTTGTAACTCTCACCTTAACCTAAGCCTAAGTTTAACTCACCCAGTGGTGCCCAAAGTCGGTCCTAGAGGTCCAGCATCCTGCATGTTTTATTCTCTCCCTGGTGGAAGTAACAACCTTTTCAGCATGTCAATGTTCTTCTTAGACCTTCTAATGAGCCATCATTTGATCCAGGTGAGTTAAACCAGGGAGAGAACTAAAACATGCAGGATGCTGGCCCTCAAGGACCGACTTTGGACACCACAGGTCTAACCTTAACTCCTAACCCCGGAAGCGGGTGTCTGTCACAACTGGCATAAGTCGCATTGGTCTTCAGCGGTAAGTGAGTCAGAAAAAGTGATAAATAAGCAAGTGTACAGACACACACACACCCTCATACACAGAAGGTCAGTGCCGCTATGCGCATGAGTGAAAACATCTAAAGGCGCATCTGTTGGTGTGCTGGGACAACTTGAGCACGCCTTTTGATCCCAGTCACTAAACCATGACACAGCTGGCCTGTGAAGCCCTCCGCTCCATTCTCTAAACCCCTGTCTCACTCAACTTGCTGATCCTGCATGGTCTGCTGGGGCAACACCCTCCTTACAACAACCCCCCCTCCAACCCTCGCCTGGCCCTCATCAGATGTGACCCAGCCGAGTGCGGTGGAGCTTGCCTGGTTTAACGCAGCGGGCACCAGCGGACGCTATTGTGCATAATCTTGCAGCACAGCAGGCAGCCGGCAGACGCCGCATGTCGGGAGCCTTTGAAGAGAAGTCTACAGAGGCCAAGTTTGTGGGGATAGCTGGAGTTTACACAGAAAAGGGGCAGGCAGAGAGGGGAGAGAGGAGGGATGGGCGTAAGCACCAGTTTAATAAAGATATTTAATACCTCGGCGAGGTCCCACTTTGAGTCCTTGGAAGCAACAAGGAGATGAAAAAGAAGACCCCACAGATATGATTGTGTGGGATTTTATGCCCTGAGCAAAGAGGAAAGAGGGGGAGGAACATGGGCAGCTGTGGCGGCTGTGAGAGAAGTAAAAGCGGATCTAGAAAACTTCGCATGGGTTAAAAAGAGTAGTCGAGGCTTTTTGTTGACTATAGAAATGTTGAAATTCCTTCATATTCCTTACTGGAAACACATGATTGATGCCTGAAAATAAAAGTGACATCATTTGTTTTGTTTTGCAAAATGTTTCATAAACTAATCCGTGTTGACACATTCTCTTAAAAGGTCAGTCTTTTTCCTTAGGGTAGGACGTGGAACTGTAGCTTGATTTAAAAGATTCTTCCTGTTGGTCATGTAGAGATTTTGAAGTTTGGCCTTCAGAGAACTTCCTACAGTATATGTCTATAGAAGAAAATCAGAGAAACTGCTTATTTCCCCCCTACCAGGTCAGGTCATATCTTTATGTTGAAACTCTGTTCATAACAATTAACATTATACTGTACTTCCCCTTGTCCAAGCTATTTACTGCTGCATTTCACCCGCCTGAAAAAAAATCTGTCGTAACGCTTTATAAAGAAGACCCAGATGCACGCAGGAGATAGGAAGTGTAGACATAAAACAAAGAAAGAATCCATCTACAAAACCAACATGTAAAATTGAAACAAATATCTAAAGAGGATGGGGCAAAAGGTTAGTTTGAGATTGGAGACTACAGTTATACTTCACAGTTTGGATGAGGATCTCTGACTTGCAAGCTTTCCCTGTTTTTTTATCCAAACTCAACGACGGTCATTGCTGCTACACACCTCAGATATTTTCTTAAACCACAAGGCATGTTTCCAAAAATCTGGGTCTTTGTCCCTTAGTCTGTTTGCTATATAGATTGTGTTAACCGATTTATGGAGCACTGGCTTATTCCTAGCTGAGAGGCCTTTCGGTTCATACTGGCACTGGTCTTGTTTCACTGTGGTTAACGCGTCTCTCTTACCAGCCTCAGCCAACATCTTTACAAGGTCTTTAACATTTCTTCTGGGGTTGATACACACATTTAGAGAGAAAACTCTAAAAGTCAAATCAAGTCTGTTTGTATAGCACATTTCAGCAACAAGGCAACTCAAAGTATTTAACATGGAGCATCAAGTGTAGGTGCATATGCAACCACACAAAGACTGATGTGTGTTTTTGCTTTTGACTGGATCTACAGCAACATCTCTTAGTCCCAGTGGAAATACTTGCAGTGCTGACACACAACATCCTCTATGCAGACGACAAAGAAGTTAATCTGCTGAGGAATATTTATCCAGATGTTAAAAACTGACCTAAACAGTCAGGTCCTGGGGCCTGAACGGCCAGACGTCTCTAAACAAGAGAGGTCAAACTGATTTCTTAGGATGGTCGCCCTGCATCAAGTGACACAGGTCCTTCTCACTTACCAAGTAATATTGGACTTCCTGCTTCTGAAATTAGATTCTGCTAAAGTGATACCACCCAATTTAGCACCTTTGTATGTTTCCTAAAGATATGAAGCAACAATGAATGACTTTCTAGTTGCTGTATTTAACATTGTGGTTGCAGTCTGCAGCTCTCACACGTGGCTGCAATTATTTCATCAACTCCCCTGTGGATGCCAGAAGCTTCTTGACGACCGCTCTTCACATGGTGATTAACCTGTGAAGTACAGTCACGCGTTGTTGCTCGAGTTGATTATGATTTATTCCATTTCTCTGCGATATCTGAACAACTCTTCAGAGTTACTCACCCTCTATGTCTCTCTAGTTAGAAATCTTTGGGTTCCAGCCCCGATCCAATTGAGTCACCGCCTCTCTGTTACGGAAACACCTCACCCCGGAAAGCCTTACCAGCTCCACGGTCGTCCTCTGCAGCTCCGCTCCCAACAATCCACACCTGCCTGAACCACTCTCCGACGCTGTCCTCTGCTTGACCTTCAGAAACACCATCCGCTCCTCATTGCATCACCGCCGCCTCCTCCAAATGGATGTATTTCAGTGTATGTGCTTACACTGAAACCGGCATTGTGGAAACAGAGACAGCAGTGAATGCTTAGTTAAAGTTTCACACATACTCACACTTGACTACCTCAGTCTCAGCAATAGATCAGCTTAACCCCTCCAGGCCATAACTGAAAGTGTTGTCTGAAAGGGTTTTCTGAATGTACCCTAACAGGAAACCTTCAGGCGCTCTCCAATCTTTTAACACCATTTAAATATTGCATCTTCTTTCTTGTGTCATTGCTAACAATAAGAAACTTTGCACAGTAACTAAAAATTGTTGCGCTTGTAATTCACCCCTCATGTTGAAATCCCAAATTTGTCAATGAAAACATGAAGCCGAGCCAATTCCTCAAGTCTTGAGTATGACTTTTGAGTTACACTCACTCTCTACATTCTCTCGAGTGACATACACACAGAATTTACAAATTTCTGTTAGGGTCTGAGCGTCCCCCCGGAGCTCAAAGAGCCTCGTTGTCTCGTGTCGTAGCCATGGGGAGAATTTTCAATGTGCAACGTGGGACAGGAGCAGGGCATTGTCCCCTATGGTGCCAACCCTCCTCCATATTCATAGAAGCAGGGAGGAATCTAATAAACGTGGGCTCGGGCGAAATCGGTTGTCTCACACGGGAAAGGGAGTTAATTGTCCGCCGTTGCTGGCAAACAATGCCTCGGCTATGGCGGTGTGGAAATGCACCACCGTGGCTCTCAGCTGCGACGAACGCGGACGAGGGTGGCTATATCCGTGTGAACGTGCCTGAGGGTATAAATTACAACATTTTCTTGCTTTCACATTTCCACTTGGCTGTAGTTTTCATTGTAGCAGCGCTCTTATCCAGTAGCTTTGGTCCAAAGTACAAACATAATTTTGTCAAGATGCGATGTAACTTTTCAGAGTAAAAGCAAATGAAATCAAATCAAAACGTCTACTCACATGTGGAGAAAGCCAATTTCAGTCCGCTAACATACTGTATTTTCATAAGCTTATTCACTTTTTAGTTTTATTTCTAAAGTTAAAAATCTGAGGCTTTCATTTTGACACAGCTTTAAGGGTTTTATGTATATATATATGTGTGTGTGTGTGTGTTCAATGGTCTTTTTATCCACATTTGATTCCCCAAAGTACTAATTTATGTTTAATATAAGGCCATAGATGTTAGGGTTAGTAAAGACCAAAAGTACTGAAAAATTAGGATTTTAAGTCATCATTTTAGCATTTTAGCAACATGTTTCTTATGACTTGTATGTAATATCTGAACCGCAGTCCTAACGTGAACATGATAGAGAATCTGTGGATGATTTGACTTCTTATTCATCCTAGGAAACAAATTTCAAAATATTAACAACTTAGTTTAAACAACAAGTGGTGCTTGTGAGCTCCTCGCTATCCCAATCAGTTGGTGTTTGACAAGTTTATACAGTATTTACAAGTCTGCAGTCTTTTGGGAAGGCATTTTCAGTTCGTTCTTCTGGGTAAATTGTTACATAAAATGTAACAATTTTTTTTAAAAAAGAAGGAACAAATGGTGTGCTTGAAATGTGCTGTTAAAACACAAAATCTTACCAAGCATTTATTGTCTAGTTTCTACTGCAAACACCTTAGTACACTTTTCACTTTTAGAAATAAATTGTCCCCCGTGTTAAATCAAGTGAATTAAGATATTTGTACTAGAAACTAGACAAAGCATTCTTGGTAAGGTTTTGTGTTTTAGCAGTTTGGTTTGTTTAGTCATTTCAGTGGGAGACAAATTCAATCCCTTCTGTTGTGTTACCCACCTCTACAGTAAGCTACTTTACATTTCCTCCCTCTAGCTAGCCAGTGATACCAGCTTCCCAGCTCATCATGCAGGTTTATCACTGGACAGCTCCCAGTTGTGTTTTCAACACTCATTTAAAACACGGAAAATTTAAACGAAACCTCTTTCCACCATCAAAAAAGCCCAAAAGGCAAGCAAACATTTAATTTTGTAAGAGGGGAAAAAATAGTTGCTCTCATGTCACTGCAGACATCTAATCCACATAACCTGCAGCAGTACACATAATACAAACCAGGACAAAGGCGAGATGTGCAATGACTTCAAAAATGTACAGCTCGGGAGTTCTGCTGCTCGCTGCGAGTTTCAGCCCACTAGCTATTGCAGGCAGAACTTATTTATCACCTTGATCATCTAAATGGCTCAGTTAACCAGGGATCCCATTACTGGAGTCACTGAAACTCTCACTCTCTGCTCCTGTCGAGCTTTGACTTGTTACCCGCTAATCCGTCTCCCCGAGGCGGCAGTTGCCCGCCGCCCCCGTATCACATCTCCTGTGTACCCATGACAATATGTGTTGGCAAGTTTCACTGCTTACAAAACCAGAAAAAAAAAAAGCCGTCCGCACACACACGAGATTCAATAAGCATGAGATATCGCAACGTTTTCTTAAAGACATCAGGACTTCCAGCTTTGTAGCGTTAAAAAGGGTCAACGTTAGTCAAAAAATTGTGGAGAAACTCAGTGCCGGTTGCTTGTATCATATTGTTCCCAGCAGTGTTGTGAAGTAACGAAGTACAAATACTTCGTTACTGTACATAAGTACAATTTTCGTGTATCTGTACTTTACTTA
>CAEFZX010000160.1:0-30905 GCA_903066825.1 Alfaro cultratus | reverse complement strand
TGGTTGTTTGTCCTGTTTGTCTCTGTGTTGCCCTGCGACAGACTGGCGACCTGTCCAGGTGACCCCGCCTCTCGCCCGGAACGTCAGCTGGAGAGGCAGCAGCACCTCCTGACCCCATTAGGGACAAGAGTGTAAAGAAGATGGATGGATGGATGGATGGATGGATGGATGGATGGATGGATGGATGGATGGATGGATGGATGGATGGATGGATGGCAACAAAACACATAATTCCTGCTCTTGCCTTGTTTCACTGTCTCCCATTTCTTTGCCTGTTGTGAAGCACTTTGTGATGTCTTTACCTGGGAAATGTAAAGACATGAAATATATATATACAAAATTCTTATTTACTCAAACATAAATTTACAGAATTCATATTTTTATCCAATTAGTGGAAAAACTCAGAGTTATCGCCCTCTGTGTACATTATTCAGCAAGAATCTAGTCTCCACTCATGTCCAAAGACCCAATTTTACATCTAACGTTTAGCATTAAAACACATTTTAACAAGGTAACTTTATAAGAGACCCAGGAAGAAGAAAATGTGGCTAACAAGTCATCTACAGGTGCTGGACTGAATGAGAAAAAACATGAGAAAAATACGGCAACAGCAACATAACCGGAAGAAACTGTGAAATACGATGCAGGGAAAATAAAACATAAGAGCACAAAAGAGTAAAAAATAATAAGCACAATGTCCAATATTAAATAAGAAATAAAATTAAAGATGGAAAAGGTTTTCAGATTAAAAGAAAAATAACTGGGGAGCTACAAAGCAGAGGCCGAGGAGTGGAAAGAGGCAGAAAGATTGATTTCCGCTCGTCCTCTTCCCCTCATTCTCTTCTCACTGGAACGGCTCCCTAAAGTCTCTGGATTAATGGCTCCATTTCTGCTGCTCATTCATCAGATTCAGGAAAGCATCCCACAACACAATCCCTCACTAGGCCCTCTCCTGAACCAGATACCTACCTGCCGGAACATCCTGTAGGCTCTGAGGTACTTTCAAAGACAGACAGAACAACTTTATGTCAGCTTCAGGTCAAACAACAGCTTGTCTGTCACAATATGTGGTTGTTAGCCTTCATTGTGGTGATAACTGGCAGGTAACACTTAGAAAACTCAATCTAAACTAGCTGATTATACTCTAAAATAGACAGAAAATGTGATAAATCTGATCTAGAAACTCCTTAATCTTTAGCTTTAGCATGTAACGCTGTCTCTAGTGGTAAACATTAAAGCATGGATATGAAATAAAATAGCTATAAAGAAAAACCTGCACATTTTAGCTATGTAACCTATGATCATCCTGAAGCTTGTGCGAAAGTAACCTGTAATTCCAGATGATTATTAAAAATGAACTTTTAAGCAGAAAAGATGTCATCTGTAAGTTTCTGGAGTTCTGGAAAAATAACTTATAATTTTCAGAAAGTGTCCTGTTAGATAAATAAACCATACCTGAAAGGTAAAGAGAATACACAATGTTGCAAATTCTTTTCTCATAAAATGCTGAAGTGTCAGGCGAACTAAGTTAGAACTTTCAGAAAGTTTTGGGAATGCAAAACTTAGTTGTTGTTTTATTTAAATTATGCTATGTATTTTAGAAAGTGCTCTTTAATTACCTTGCATTTTTCCAAAAAGTAACTTGTAAACTCAAGAAAAGTATTCCGGACCAGACATAACCAACCTCCTCCCGCCCTTTCCAGAAAAACATGGTAAAGATGGAAATAGATATTGGTTGTTAATATTTGCCCAGTTTTATTTATTGAACTGATGTGATATGTTAAAAAATGACTAATATCGGCCGATGTTTTGCTCCACTAGCAACACTCGGCTGTTGATCATGTGACTTGTGTTTAGGCCGGTCACAATAAGCAATAAATTAATGAAGCATATGTTAAATTCAAACACATTTGAAAATAATACAATATTTTTAAGTGATACTGAAAATATTACTAGAAAGTAATATTTTCAAGTAATATATTACTTGAAGTAATATTGAAACGTTATTGTTTATCGTAATAACTTCTGGGACAATTTATCGTCCAGCATCATTTGTTATTGTGAGAGTCGTAGCTTGACTTGTGGAAAAATTGTTTCCATTACAGTTTTGCGAGATAAACCAATTTTGAAACGGCCAAAAAAAAATAAAAAAATCATCCTAACACCAAAACTTATCGAGTTTTTTTTTTCCTTTTCTGAAATGTCAAATTGCACAGTTACATGGTCAATGGAAACATAACTACTTAGAAAAAAATCTACATGTCTTTTTATTTGGTGCATGTAAACCTTTGGTTTCAGATGTACTGTAGTATATAATAGTAGTCGCTTTAGTCCAGTACTTGGTTTTTGTGTTTGTTTTCATTGTGGCGACGTTTGGCTCTTTTGTGCTTCATGTATTGACGATGGTGTAGAGGAGGGGTGTTGTAATCTCTCTGCTGCATGCCTCACTGTCTCACACTGTGCTGTAGCTGTGCCATCTACTCTGGCCTTTCACAGCTTGTGAAAGCTAACATGCCAACCCTTGACCGTTCCTGATTAATGAGGCTAGCAGCCACTGCTGGGACCATATCCCTGTGGAGCCATATTGTTCTTCCTCCATGCATACATATTTTATCCCATCTGTCAGTTGCCGTGTTCTCACTCCAAACCCAGCCTCTCCATTCTTATTATTGATTATTAAGTCTTGTTTTAGACACCTAATGATCCAATATTTCTCAGCACGTTCGTCTGTCATTCTGTTGATCTCGACAAATGTTAGAGGTTCAGCCAGGTCCGGAGTGGGTGTGAAGTAACGACAGAAATGGATGTGGAAAGGAATAATTAATGCTGTGTGAGGAAGGAGTGGAGCAGAAAATGAATGATATAGAAAATCTGGCATTTGTCATGACCAAGGTCATCTGGGGAGGTCTCATCACTGTAACGATGTAAACAAAGTTATAATTCAAACTTAAGCTCTCCTGCTCTCCATATCACTCCATCTCTCTGCAACTGGTTGTTCTCTCAGCAAACGTTTTAGAAATCGGTTCTCAGATGACCTTCGATTTAGCAGAAAATGTGATGGAGATGAACTTCAAACCCCCTGACACTGGAGGGACATGGGCCTATTTAAACAAACACTTAGAAATGATCCAAACTTTGTTTTAAATCTGGTGATTAGCTCTGCTAAAGCCACTTCCATCTCCGATTAGTGAGGGTTCATGTTGGCATTAGTTAGATTTACTAAAAGATTAGGATTCTTAAAAACCAAACTAAAAGCTACAGGATTAAATAAATGTCTACGTGCTGTTGTTGGTTTTATCCCAGAACTCTGAGTAAATTTATGATTTAGTAACTTCAGGTTGAATCTTTTCTTTAAATCAACGGCCAGATAAGCTTTGATGTATTGCAGTTTTTTGTGAAAAGCTGTTTTTATTCACTCCATGACTCAGTGATGGGGGATTATGTCTCTGTAATCGAGGAATTACATTGTGTGTGTGCGCAAAGCGACAGCTTGTTGGAGACGTTTTACTGTAATGTCATGTTGTGACACTTTGCAGCTCCTGTTCATGAGAAAAGTAGGAAGTTTGGTTTGGGTGTGAGGTTGTCCAGATGAATTGAATACTATTCTGATAATTGTTGCAGTCATTGTTAAATGTCAAGCTGGAGGTAGAAATGGATTGTGAGTCTATAAAACCAGTATTGGTTGGCAATAAACAATTTCAATTGAGTTATTGGACTTTCTCAAAACAAAAAGTCTCACAGGAACAAAATAGAGCTACTTCTTAGGAGGTTTGTTTAGAAAGCTTGTCTTTGGCCACCGAAAGACCTGCAGCAGATGGTAACCTCCCCCGTACTGTAACAAAACACTCAGAAATGATCCACCCCCACCAAGCCCTGACCCGGGATTAAACAATAAGACAGAGGACACAGCAACAGTTCAAATCCACAAACCAGCTGCTCTCTAAGATATTTAATACCAACCATGCAAAGGAAAAACATGAGCTCAGGTAAACAATTTCCAGGAGTTAAACTGACAACCAGCAGAACCATTCAGCTCAGATGGTCTCAGCTTATCCAGGATCCTGTTGTCTAATCTTTGTCTTATTTGGCTCATCTGACATCGTATTTAAGTAGCTTGAGGCAATAATCTTTTAAAGCACTCGAATGCATTCACAAAGCTATTAGTGATTCTTTGCAACAAGTTCCCATTGATCAATCCAGTATTTAATTAAAAACAAAAATGAAATGAGAAGTTTGTGAAATATGCTTAAATTATTTCAGTTTACATTTATACTTTTTGTGCAGCAGCTCATACAAACCCGACACTCACTGAAGAAGATTTTCAGACCACATATAGATTTTGTTTGTCCACAATTTTTAGTGTGAAACTAAAGTAAAATTTAAAAAAATAAAAATTTCCCCAAGTGCTGCTAAAAAACTTTTTGTTTGTGAATCAATGTGAAGATCCAGAGGTAGATTTATTGGCTGGTTGTGAGTTGTTTATCCAGCATATCAACCAAGGTCTGCTCTACGGCCAGGAAACATTTCTCTTTCTGGGGGGGGAGATCCACCTCCACCATTAATAAAATGTTAATTTTCTCCAAAAAGTACAGCTAGTACAGCCTCTAAATTATGCAGTGACCTGCTTTGGTTGCCGTCGTTAGCTGATAGAAGCTAATTAGGCTCACAGGAAGATGAGTTTCAACAAGCTCGTTAGAGTAGAGTCAGTTGTGGTTAGAGAAAGCAGCGGATGAGGGGCCAACATATGGTTGGGACAGTGCATGGAGGGTGTGTGTGTGTGTGTGTGTGTGTGTGTGTGTGTGTGTGAATGGAAGTAGGACAGGTTGACTGTTAAAACTAAATCCAATTCTATTTATTATTTTTTGAAACATGAAAATATTTGAGTGAAGGTTGTTTTTTAGATGCCATCATATCAGTTTATCCAACATATCAACCACAACAGTTTTAAAGTTCTGATTTTCTGAGTTTTTAAAGTTTGGGATCTATATGTGCCTGTAGAGAAGCTACAGAAACTGGCAGTGCAGTTTCTGTTTCTAACTCCAGACCAGTCAAACTTTTCTTTAATCCTTAAATTGATCTGATTAATATTTCTGCAGATTTCTGTAAGTCTTTCTAACTTTCTCTGTGGAACTGGGCAGATTTTCACTCTTTTTTTCTGTTTTGTTCTAAAAACTGTCTGTCAGCAAACTGTGAAGCTAATAATTTATAAAGAGGAAAAAACTAAAGAAGAATATTATCTGTGGCATTTCTAATAAAATCCTAAATCCAGGAAAGACCTCAGACAGAAATCTGAGAGTTTTGCAGCCTGTTACTGTTTTACATGCAGCTTAATGGAGGTAAAACTCATAATTTCTATTATTCAAACATTTTGAGATTTTTAATTTGTGCACCTAAAGAAATAGAAAAAAATGTGGATTAATGGCTGGTTTCTGTTAATGGAGTCATTTGTCAAGACTGGTTCATTAATGCTTTAACAGAATTCAGTGGTTTAATAAACAAAACTGTTCAGATTCTGGATAAAAGTGAGTTAAAATGCAGTAAGAAAAACTTTCATAAAGCCAAACTAGTTTGGAAAGAAAACATAAAATGAATTCAGATCAAGACTTTTGAACAGAACAATAAAAAACTTACCTGAATTTTTGAATTAAGTTGTTTTATCATCTTTGGTTCTAAGTAATTTATCATAAGTACATCAATGTAAACTCCTTGTGGGATCTGTCTTTAAGGGGCTGTTCCTTTAACATTGCAGCGCCCCCTAGTGATCGGATAGCTCTGGATTGGTTGACTTCCTGTTTTATTTTGTTGGTCTTGTTGTGTTTCCTGTCTGTCACACCTGCTCATGATGAAGTCGTCGGTTTCCTCACTATGCTTTTGTTTTCTGCTCAGTGCCTCCAGTTCTGCAGTTTTGGTTCTGGATGTTTTATATTAAGACTTTCTGTTTGTGAATCAATTTAATCTACATTTTAAGAGATACTATCCTATTTCTTTCTTTTTTTTTGTTTAGTTCAGTTCTGTCTTTATGCCATTGAACATGTTAGAAGAAAATGCATATATTTCTGAGTGCAGTTTTCTATTTAGGTTTTTTTTCTCTTTGTTCTGGCAAACTAAAATGTGAAAAAAAATTCTATGGGTAGTTTCCTCAGTTTAACAATCTTACTCCAAAGCTTCCTAAATGATATCTTACATTCTTAAGGAATTATGTGTAACATTAAGTTAATTTGCAGACATTTAAGCCAGTAGAATCAGCCACTGATCAGGGATTAGCCGTTTGTTTCAGACTGCAGCCAGATTAAGCGAATCCAGGAATCAGTGGATTGATTCCTGCTCTGATCCGACTGCTGACTGTTTCTCCGTCTGCTGTCACTTCAGATCCCGTCCACGGACCCCAGAACGTCAACGTGGTGGACGTCCGCGCCCGCCAGCTGACCATCCAGTGGGAAACGTTTGGATACGCCGTAACGCGATGTCACAGCTACAATCTGACGGTAAGCGGCGTCACAAAGTTAACACTTAACTGTTCTCCTCCAATAAAGTACTTTGTGCCAAAAAAAAGATTTTCTACCAATTTGGTTTAAGCATATTTCAAAATTAATTCAATCTTGCTGAAATGTTTCGTTAAATATAAAAAAAAAGCTTTATCTTCCCTCAGTGGCGAAACAAAGAGCAACATACTGTACATTAATGACAAATTTACTTAATACTGTGTAATTATTAAAAATGGCATACTCTGACATAAAGAAATGTGCAACTAATTAGTGGTAGAGTCTAGCAGCTGCTGGGAGGATAAATCTCTGGTCTGTTTCTCCAAATATTTCCCTTTTGAACAGCCAGGCTTTCCTATAATGTTTTAAATAGGATTGATCAAAAGTTTTTTTTTGACTTTCTGCAGATTTTTCAAAGTTTTCTTTGAAATCTGATTGGTTAATCTGCATACATCTCAACTGAACTATCATACTTGATAATAGAAGTTTTTACTCTTTTCCACAGAATGTGACAAACAAAAATTGGAAATTTGAAAAATCATTAGATCAAAATAATTGAGCATTATATATGCTATAAACATATAATAAATGCAAATATTAATACTTTATTTTCATATTCAAGCTTTTATTTCCAATTTAAGGTAAAATATATCATATGTAAGACAAATGTTTCTTCATTTTGCAGCTTACTTTTGAATTATGCCAAATATAACAGTTTGACCAAGAGAAAATACCAGCAAGTTGTTTCCTAAATGGCTGTTAGCTGAAATTTTGACATATTTTTTAGATTTTCTTTGTCTCTTTTTGTCCATAGCTTACTTATTAACCAACTTTTAAGCACACACCGGAGACTATGCCTTCATGGTAATATAAAGGGACAGAAAATGTGTTTTTAAAAAAAGCTGCACACCTGGAGAAAACGGCTTAAGAAAGTCTGACTGCTAATGAATTTATTGTAATAAAATATTTATATTTTTCTAGACAGAGTCGTTTAACCTTTAATTTATACTTTCTCTGATCTTGCTTAGTCCAGCTAGAATCGTTTCAGTCAGCCTGAAGCAATCTAAACATTTCATTTTTTATATTTTTTGCAGGTTCAGTACCAGTATGTGTTCAATCAGCAGGAGTTTGCAGCTGAGGAGTTGATCCAGACGTCGTCTCATTACACGCTGAGGGGACTGAGGCCCTTCGTCACGGTCAGGCTGCGCCTCGTTCTGGCCAACCCCGAGGGCAGCAAAGAGAGCGAGGAGATCGTCAAGCAGACGGAGGAGGACGGTGGGCAACAATAAATGCTTTTGACACGAGTAGCATCAAACTTCGTAATACTCTATTGATCCAAAATATAAGAAGGTTAGTAGAGTCTCGAGGCATTTCAGCAGCTCAGTATGCGATCAGGCTCTCCCTGGAGAAACCCTCCGGCTCCCCAAAAAATGAGTCATTATAAACACCTCGCAACAGCCGTCGGCGGTTGGTTGAAAATAAACAGCTGAACCAGCCGCCTACCTGCTCGAACAGGATGAGAGATGTCGCTGTCTAACCTGCACTGGGTGACTGACAGGTGGGTCCTGCTCAGCTGCAGACATGAAAACAAAAAGTGTGGAGACTGTAGAAGAAAACGGAAAATGCTTCCAGCAGTTTAAGCTTTTAACTTGAATCTGAACAACCTGCGTTTTATTTTAAGAAACGTAGAGATCAGACAGACAGGGCAAGGAAGCTTGTTTACAAGTTTACCAATTATTAATGCAGGTCATCTGTGAATATTGATGTCACCTGTAAAAGTATTTACACCTCTTGAACTTTTCACATATTGTCATGTTTTAAATATGTGTTTGGCATTTAAAGTGATGTAGATAGAAAAAAAGGAGTACATTTTTGTCAAAAAAATGAACAAATTTCTGCGGTTGAAAAGTAAAAAATTGGATAGGAAAAAAAATCTGAAATTTGTAGTTCAATCTAAAAAATAATCTAGATGTGTTTTGTAGTTTCTGAGTTTTAAAAGTTAAAAAATTCCAAGAAAACACAAAAATCTTTAGATTATATTTTTAAATATTTAGATTAAGCTCATTTTCCAGAAAAAAACTTTTCACATTTTCAACTTTTCAAACTCAGAGATGTATTTATAGAAATCTGAGATTAATCTTAAAATTTAAATTTTTTTGGCAAATTTTCAACTTTTCAAACTCAGAAATTAAATTTTTTTCTAGAAAATTTCTGAAATTAATCTAAAAGTTTTAGAATTTTTCTGTTGAAATTAACTTTTTTTTTCAATGGACAGATAATTTGTTAGCAACTTAAAAAAAAGAAGCTACTAGCAACTTTTTGTGCCGTTTAGTGGTGCAGATATTTGACTTTATGCTGTTAGAAAATATTGTAGTTGGAACATTGTAAATATCTCTGCCTTTTAATTAATACTTTTTGCACATTTTCAACTTTTTCACATCGTGGAACATCTAAGTTTTTTCTTTTACATTAGTGAAATTACATTTTGTGGCCACATATTTTATCTTCTCAAACTACAGTGGCCTGAATACTCAGCCATAGATTCCAGATGCAGCGTTTGTCTTTTTAACCGCTGGTTAAACATGTTCACCTCTCTCAGATGATATCTGGAGCTACTAAAGTAGCAGAAGTTTCACACTGATGCCTGCAACCTTCAAAAGTTGCACTAATCAACATTTCTGTTTATACTGCTGCGCCTCTCGGCAGGACAACTTACTAGCATAAATTATTAGCGCCCTGAGTGTACGCGTTGTCCAGCAATTCAGAAAATATCAGAACAGACTTTTAAAGCCTCCTGCTTTCTGTCCAGAGGGCCTCATGTTGCACTGAGCTGAATGCAAGCGCCTCCACAACTGCATTTCTGTCTTATATTTCTCCCAGCACCCTGCATGTGATAAACTGGAATAGCTTAGCATCTGATACGCAGGGCTGCTTGTTCTTTAGCTCATCTTGTAGCTAATATGTTTTGAATTTAGCTTCTGGGGAACATCAGCTCTCAGCCTGAACGTTGAACCTTCATCAGCTGAGCACGCACAAACTGCATGTTCCCTAAAAGTAAAGCAAACACATCTGTGTAGTGGAAATGGCTTTAAGGGGTTAAAAAATGGTAATTGTTTTGTTCTTAATTGCTTTTTGTTTAACCGCCGTTAATCTCCTGGCTGTAGCTCAGTAATTAGGGAACAGAAGAGCAATTGTTCACACGGAGGCTAATTATTGTTTGTACGGTAATGGCTCCTGCAAATGAATCCGCTTCCATCTCTCTCACACAGATATAAATATTTATACATATAAATATATAGGATTTTTTTCTATTACTTTCCAGTCTTGCTGATTACACAGAAATTATCTGTAACCCGTGTTTAGAGTCTAAATGAAGGATTTGCAATTAAGAAATTTTTTTTTTTCTTTCCCATGACTCATTGTCCTTAGAATAGAATAGCAATATCTGCCTTTCAGGTTTTAATTAAGACTTAATATTTTTTCTCATCATCAAGATTCACCATGGCAGTCACAAGTTTACATACACTGGTTTCAATAGCGTATTTAAATTAGATATTTAATTGTTTTTAAGATGGAAATGATAAAAAAAAAAAAGTTGTTTGAATGAGAACTTTGAATTTATTGCCACATTGACTGAAATATAGGCGTTCATTGCCACTAATGAACTAAATATTTCTAGAGAATGCCACTTCAAACTACGGAAGAGGATCACTTCAAAAAACGGTGAAATTTGACTTTTGACCTCAGAAAATTCAATTCAGAATTTTGAAGAAAAAAAAATCTGAATTGTGACTTTTTTTCAGAGTTTTATTTGAGTTTTATTTCAGAATTTTTATTTTTATTTTTTCAAAAATTCCGACTTTAATCTCAAAATTTTGACTTTAACTTTCTGAGGTAAAAAGTCAGAATTTCAAGAAAAAAAAGTCAGATCAAGGCAAGAAATATCAACTTCCTGCTTTTTTATCAATAAACAATTGTTTTTCATGAATTTTCATGAAAACTTATTTCAGACTTATTTCAGTTTTGAAACCTGAAGTACTGAAACTGTAGGGAGCATCATATCCTCTGACCTTAACAAGATAATATCAGTCACATTTTTAAGAGTTTTCTGTTCTTTTTAAGGAATGTTAGGAAGTTTAAGGTGTTTTCCACAGAACGCTGATAATGTGTTTCTGCAGTTTGGCTGCTGCTCAGCTGCGGATGAGGCAGGAATCAATATGGTTGTAAGAGAAGAATCTAAACTTATTGGGCTGGAAATCCCCAGCAGTAAAGACCAATAAAACATCCGCCTTCTTTACACTGATCTGAAGGTAATCAAACATCCTTCCCGCCCTGCTAACACCCTTTTCATCTGTTTACGACCAGCTTAAGGTTGGAGAGTTTAGTGTCCAGAACCGCCCAGTTCTAAAGCAGCTCAGATCCTCCAGCTGATCTCTACATCCCTCATTAGCTACTCTGCTCCCAAAGTTACATCCACCTTAAAATCACTCTTAAATGCATATGAATTTTACTTTTATTCATATTCTTCCTTATATATTTTATTCTCTTTTTCTCTGCTTTGCATTAATTGCATTGGATCGATGCACTAAAACAAATTCTAGGCGTCTTTTTGTATTGGCAATAAAGGATTTGTGTAATGTACCAGTACCACTGACCGTTAAAATTCTCCCAGCATGATACTGCCACCTCCGTGCTTCACAGTTTCATAAATGTCTTAGTTTTCTAAGCTTTATCTTTTTGTCATTGTGACCAAACAGCGGCGGCTTTCTAATCTCACTGACGCTGCTGGTTCAGCTTGAGTCTCGGTGCTTCCTTTGTTGTTACTGAACATAAAAATCTGTTGCCAAGGCATCCTCTGCTACCGATCACCTTCATTCTCTGTTTTGGCTGACTGGTTGACGCATGAAAATCAAAATAATTTATTCTTTTTTTGCATCGAATGTATGCCCTTTCTATTAGAGATGGTTTTTTGCTTCCAAGTCCTTTGATTTTGTCCTGGTCCAATGTAATGTAACAGATCCCTGGGATGTACCATTTTTACCTACTTCATTTATCATGTAAGAGAACACTGAGGCTGTGTGAGTATTTGTTGGTAAAGAAGTAGTGTTTTTAGATGTTAAAGGCTTCGGTTGTTTATCTGTAGATATCCAATATCATGCTCAAATACCTCTAAATAACAAAAAGCAGATATTAAATACGCTGATCTCAAATCCCCGTCTTTATGCCCTCATATATCACTACTACAGTACAGAAAGATGATCTTCTCACACAATGACGGACATTTTATAATCCTTTTATCATAGAAGGTCAAGATCAGGCTAGTAGAACAAAACATTACTTTGGTTAGAAATGTTTTTGTCATAAACTCCTGCTGCTAAGTTTGGTCAAAGCCAAATATGTATTGAAAAAGTATAAAAAATCAAAACCCAAGCATGGAAAAACTAAAATATGTTCTGTAATCCCTTGATTATAGTGTAAAATGTAATCCAGCAGCACTGGTGCTTACTCCCTACTGCTTATAAAAATTTGTTTATTCATTATTTTGCTCAGAGGATTAACCTCTAATTATTGTGGCATCTTGAATTACAGATACTACTGGAAAGCAGAAATATGGCTCTCATATACATATAAACATGATATTAAAAAAATAAAACGTAACTTACTATAATGGTAGAAATCAGCATAAAAAATACTTGCTTATTTATGCAGATGTAAAAGTATAGGAAATGAACATGGCTGAAGTTAGCACTTTAGCATTAGCTTCTGCTGAATACCATGTTGGTATAACACATTAGCATAAAGAACTAATTTTACATTAGTTCTTTAGGTTTAGCGCAACTAACTTTTTAGCTTGCATTGCCCACCACTGCTGGAGTATTTTAAACATTGTTCCTTGTAGCTCTTAACTGTGAATTAAGAACTTAGAAGGAATAAACCCTGAAATGGGTTTTGGACAAAGGAGAAAACAGATTCATTACATGCCAGTAATGACAGTTTGAGTTCAGCTCAGGTAGAATAAAGGATTTAGAGAGAAATAACCAAAACAAAGGAGAGAATCACACGTAGAAAACAGAGCTGCCAGCATAATGAAGCAGACCATTCAATGTGTGGCACGATGGAAGTTAATCAAGTTATGATTAATGTGTTACAGCTGCTGTTATCTTTTCAATGAAGACTGTTTTTCTCCGTCTCTGCCTCCGAGGAGCAAAGGAACACACACGTTCACACAAAAACAGAGGAAGAGAGACAAACAGCAGATAAGATGGAGCCAGAGCCGTTCAGACTCACAGGTGTCAAGGGCGGCTCAGGCTGCACACAAACACCAGATATTCTCAGACATTAAGGCAGACATTGTTTCAGAGAAGATAAGAGCGAGCACAGCCGTCAGACACACGCTGCAATGATAAGGTGTTGAATGAAATAGCAGTTTGTAATTGCATTTCTTTGTTAGGGTAATATGATGCACTCCACGGGCTGGGCCCTTAATCAACACCTTGGAATTACTTATCAAAATCTTCCGACAGTTTCCTGAAATGTTTGTGTATTCATCTGCGCATCGCCCACATCTGACTCAGAAGGCTCTTTTACTTTTCTATTCTGTGTTTTTGTGATTTTGTTTTAATGATGTGCAACCAAATGTGGACATCTGAGCATCATGTAAAAGGTGTCAAGGAAGTTTTTTAATGTCAAAAAGAACATTGAGCTTCTCTTGTTTGTCTCTGCCCGGCGTATATGTTTCCTACAGTGGCGTCCATCTTGGGTTCCTCTCCTCAGCTTGATTAAGCAGATGGAGGGTAGAAATCTGAACTATGTGATCTACCTTTAGGGCTGTTTTAAAGAATATTTTAGTAATCGAGTACTCTATAGAATATTTTTATTATTATCCGAGAAATTGAATCTCTCTCTCTCTCTCACTTACTTACTCACCTTTCGCTCCAAAACCGCAACGACGCCGATGCCATAAAAACTGTCGTAGTTCAACCATCGCATCTCAAACTTCAACAGTCCTTATTTGTCCCCAAACCTTCACAAAGCGCCGCACAACTCCACACCGTGCTGCTAGCACTTAACAACTCGTAGGCGGAAGTAAGAGCGCTGCCCTCCATAAATAATGATCCGGGCAGAACACGGTGCGCTACATAATAAAACATCATTTAGCGAAGCTTTGAGGCAGATACATTTTCCTCGAGGACTTTTAATAATCGAGGTACTCGAATCATTTGAGGAATCGTTTCAGCACTAAATTGTTTCTATGCCAAAAACAGATGTCCTTTTTTCCAAGAGGCCCACTTCTTACCCAACCAAACCAGCTGCTGACATGAACATAGTCGTGGATGATCGAATAACCAGAGAACATAATTTTCTGTTGTAGTCTAAAACATTTTCTTGTCATTCCTCTGAAAATTTGTTTTCAACTTCCTATGAATCAGCTTAGCTGTTCTCCTAAAACACTTGCCTGTTTTTTGATGAGTACGCAGTTTGTAAAGGTTGATAAAACAGGACTGATTTTGTTTCAAAACAGGATTCAGAAGAGATTTTACTGCAACTGCTTGCTCCAACTCTGGATGACCCTTCTTATAATCTTAAAACATCAACCAGGAAAATGTGAAACCTCATTTAAAAATCGCATGACCCTTGGTTCAGTTCATCCCAGCATAATTCAAAAACATATTTATGCCTATTATTTCATGTTTTTCCCAAGAAAGATTACAATTTGTTGTATTCTAATTTTAGTAGAAAAAACTCTAGGATTTGAGTTTGTTGGTCATTTCCACAGTTTTATCACTTCCTGTATGAACTTACGTTCTTGGTTAGAAATATCTTTAAATGAGAATCCATTATGGGATCAGAGTCTGAAACTGTCAAACTGGTTGTCCAAATTAAAAGCTTGGGTTCGCAGCTTTAAACCATAAAATGTTTGAAAGAAATTTAGGTAAATTCAGGGCAGCTTTTGAGTTCACCAACATTCAGTAAGTCTTTTGACACAAATTCAGCCTGGTTTATATTGCTTAAAAACCTTTCTGTATGGGGCAGCTGGCAAAGAGACTCTTAGTTTTCAAATTAACACTGCAGTTTTTCATTTACTGAAATTCTAAAGAAAAGTCATATACTTTATTTTAGGGATCATATTAAAATCTGTTTGATTAAAGCACCTTTTAACTTCCTGTTTAATAAACAGACATAATTTTTGCCTACATTTTTTAAGACTTTCTTCCTGTCATGTCTTTGTTGATGTTCAGAGTTTCTAACTTTTATTCGCTGCTTTTTGTTGATGTTTGATTATTTTTAGCAACTAAATTATGTGCTTGGAAATCAGTGTGCATGAAAATAGGCTTTGCTTTCCACACATTAACTACATAGTAGACTCTCACCTAGCTGAATTGAAAATGTTTTTGTTGTTGCTTAAATATCGTAAAGTAGAAATCAGAAATTCACAGACGATGAACACGACGGATTTAAATTCCTACAGACTATAATCAGCCGTCTGACCAGCCTATCGTGAAAACCTGCACACTTAATCCCCACTTTGCAGTTTCATGATTAAGGGCTCAAAAATGAGACACAACCTTTTTTTTTTCACTTCAGCCTGAGTAGCACCTTAAGCAGAAAAAACAAAACAAGTCTTTGGAGTTTTTCTTCCTCCTGGCAACAGTTTATACAGTTCACACCTGTCAGTGTGTTTTTGTCTCAGTTTATGGGTGTAGTTTTGGTTGTTCATGTTTAACATGCTGTTACTTCTCCCAGACAAGGTGTCTGACACTTCCCTCCCCGTCTGTACACTTTGGTAGAGTGTGAAATATTTTGTTTTCCTGAAAAGACACACACCTATACACTCCATGCTCTGTTACCAGGTAGAGTTTGCTGTTTAATAAGCTGAGCCTGTGTTACAGTGTTGAACCTGCTGCTCTTAAATTGTTTTGGACAGGTAATGATGTAAAGTCACTGAGCTGGATGTCAAGAAAACAAAAAGCTTTGAGTGATTGAAATAAAAGCACAAAAGTATAAATTTCTATCTGATTAGTCATTTGAACTGAATCTGTAATTGACTTGGTAATTTGATACATTTTTTTTTAATTTGCTTTGTTCCTGAAGCAAATGCAAGATTGTTTCCCAGTAGTGAGTCAAAAATCCGCCTGCAGTTTGTGGAAATCAGCGTGCCGGCTGTCTTTTTGTCTCAGCAGTCGTTCCATTATTCTGCCTGCAGGGTTACCTCAGGATTATTCCCTGCATGCCTTCATTACAGCCTGTCTGTCTTCCTTTAGCTTAGGACGTCCTTCTTTACTTTCTACAAATAACAGCTGGGCTCGTACTAAGCCTATCCTAACATGTGCCACATTTCATCAAAAACCCCATTAAGAACTCAGCAAACCTTCTCAACTTTTCTCTTAGATTTAATCAGAAAGTTACAAATGTCACAAAAAATGTTTTTTATTTTGAAGACTTTGATAGTAGCATCACTTAAATGCAGCAAGTTACCCAAAAACCTAAAATTATTAATATAATACTAAGGAAATGCTTTCTTACACATGACATTTCTAATTTGCTGATGGAAACTGAAGCGTTGCTTTGTAGGAAAAAGCAGCCATTAAAGATTTATTTTGAGAAATGCAGTCCTTCTAAAAAGGTTGTTAGATTTAATTGGAGGAACTAAATTCCAAACACTGAAATTAAATTTTAGATACTTTTGAAAACGTATCTCAAATCTTCCTTTTTTAAAAGAGTTTTAAAGATTTCTGTGAAATAGAAGAATGTCATGCCCATTATTATTAAAAGACTAACTTTAACTGTGTAAAAAGTTAATCTTTATAAACTAGATTAATCTCATACGAGTGTTTTAAAAGCATCATAGCCTCAAAAGTTTCTTCAGTCTCCTATAGACCAGTCGAGATTGGGTGAATTTGGAGGTGTGTGCACACTTTTCTTAGCTGGAAGCCTCATGAATACAACTCTGATATTCAAGGTACTGGTGTGTTTTATATTTACTGGGATGAAGAGTGTTGATTGTTTGTTGCAGCTGCTCTTTGAAATGCAGAACGAAAACATTATTTCCTTTAGCGCGCAACATAATTTGGAAGCCGCAGCAATCAAATCAAATCTCACAGTTTTTTTTTTTTCTTTTCTGTTATTGTAGTGTGGTCTTAGGTCAAAATGAGAGCTGAACTTTAATACATTTTTACATTTTAGATGTCTTTAAGTCTTTAACCTCTTTTAGGAAAGTTACAGGAGATTCAAAGATTTCATGTGGAAAAATAAAAAAAATAAAAAACTTTTAATAAACCAACTTATGACATCAAAGCATTTGACAAGAATGAAAAACTGATGGAAAGAAATGGGAGATTCAACGAGGAGAGAAAAATGTAAGCCATTTTTGTCGCAGTGCTGTTGTGGAGTAAAGAGAAGCAATAATGATCTGCAGGGGTTTGAGACGAGTTATATTCAGCAATGAATCACCAATCTGCATCGGAGATGACACTGAAGCTCGAACAGAAAGAAACAAGTTTAACACTATTTCAATGAGGTTTTATAGAACAGAATCGATCTGCTAACTGTTGTGAATTGAAGGAACTAGAATTCTTCAAAGTCTGGCAAAGTGTTATGAGGGACAACATTTACACACAACAAGTTCACAGTTACACACAGTTACATGCAAAGGCAACATACCATGGCTGCAGTGGGTGTGAAAATGTATGAAATGTGGTGAAATATAAAAGGAATGACAAAAAAATCATTTATTTTGCAGTGCCCGGGTCTGTGCCGATGGAGTCGCTGCAGAATACTCCATATGAAGAGAAGATCTTCATGCAGTGGAAAGCTCCCAATGAGACCAACGGGGTCATCACTCTGTATGAGGTAAGTTGTTCAGGTCGTTAGTTTGAATGAATTCTGGGAGATTTTAAACGTGACCTATTAAGGTTCCTTGAACAAGTTGGGATTGGTCTGTGGGAGAAATAAAACATGTTCATTATATTTTTTGGACACACCCCAAACTCAACGTTTACACTCGCATGTAAAAATGGCTTCAAAAAGATGCCTAATAATACAACTGTACATCTTTGAAAAGCAGAAGTAGAGCCTCCTGCACAATCAACAAGAATGCAGCAAGTGGTTTCTGGATGGTGAGCCAATAACAACAACACTTCTCCAGCAGCCATTGTACAGCGTATACAGCGGGAAAACCAGTTGAGGTTGGGGTTTGCTGAGGTTGCTGGGTGAGGAGAATTGCCTGTAATTTTCCAGTCACCAAAAAACATTAACTTAACGGCCTATTGCCAAAAAACGACTGTAATGATGTGCTGCTGTACTCATGCTGATTTGAGGGATTTGTAATTTTGCTGCATCAGGTTGCAGTTCTGCACACCTCTGCCAGTGGGGGGAGATGGAAGACGCTTTCAAAGCTCATCCCAAACCACAGACTGATGTGTCAGACATATTCTCTTCACATGAACATGTGAAACCACCCTGTCAGCTGGGACAGATACGTGTTTAGAAACCGGAGCTGTGCTGTAAAAGCATTGTTGTTCTTGCAACGCTGTCAGTTCATGATTCATCAAATGTAAAATGCATTCATGAATAAATTGAAGAAATTCAAGCGTAAGTTTAAAGTTTTAAACGTTGAGAGATGGTGAACCTGAAAGAAAGTTAAAGGCCTTATGAGTGTGAGTTGATGAGTGTGTGAGGATGACTCTGGTGAATTCCTAGCAATGTGGTTGGAGGGTGTTTATTCAGGTTGAACTTGAGTTTAACCCTCTACCTAATGAATTATTGACCGGCTCTCCTCTGTCTGCTTGTGATATCACTGCATCAAGAACCTGCCTCTTCAAGACTTAGAAGAGAAGCTGCTGTGTATGTGGTCAGTGATGCATCGCTTTAGTGTTCCCTCCAAGCAACCAGACTTCCTCTGATATTTTAAAGTGGTCGTAATCAATACTTCTCAGGGATTTCTGAAGATCTTTAAAAGTTTTCTTTCAGCCGTTTGACGTCTTTTTGCAAATTTTCTTAAAATATCAGGTATGAAATATCTGGATGGAATCAGTTGAGTCTGATATTTATTAGATTTGGAACTGTATATGCATACACACATTACTGTCATTAACATTGTATTATATAAACTGTGTTTTTATTTTTATGTGGCAGTGAAAACCTCCAGTCTCTCACTCTCTCGTTTTAGAGTTCATCAAGAGTTTCCTGGCGTAGTTGCAGCTGAATATTCAGCGACGCTTTTCAAACAGAAATAGTTGAGTTCATTCACGTTGGTTTAGTTCCGGGCACTGACACAGCGGCGTTCATAAAACAGCAATAGAGCTGACCTCAGCCTGCTTAACACAAAAACAGTTTTGATGTGTACTTTGCCTCCTTATCCTGTGCAAGTATCAAACATGACCTGAACCTTCGCCCTCAGAAGAAAGGATTATGGAATAACATGTTTTTTGGCATGAAATGGAAACATCATTGTAAGTTTTAAATCAACATAGACTGACGGTTCTGGTCACAGAGATCAGTCAGAGGTTGAGTTATTTGAACACACAGACATCAAAGTATGATTAGAGGTGACAAACTGACAGCAAACATGACAACAATGTACGTACCAACTGTAAAGCATGGTGGTGGCAGTATCATGCTGCATTTGTTCATGTGGTGTACCAGATGCACAGATTAATGAAGATAAAGGATGCCAGATTCATAGACATAAAGTGGAAACTTTAACATACCTGGTTGTTCCAACAGGAAAAGGATCGAAACACATTAAAACGGACGAACAACGACATGAGGCGTTTCTCCTTCCAGGACTAAACTTTGAGATATTTCCACTTTTATTAGATTTATGTCCGATGGTGGGAGCAGTTCACTGTTTTCCAGCGGAGATCAATAACCACACACTTATAGGTGTGTAGAGTTGCCAAAAATTGTACTCTGTAGTAGGACTACTTCACCATATTGTAAATGGCCTCCCAAAGAAGCCTGTAGTAAGACTATTTTAGTACTAAGTGTTTTCAAAGTTAGCAAAAACACAAAGTTGAAAGTTAGCTTTGCTATTAGCTGGTGTGCTAGCCTACCTATGTTGGAAGTAACTTTTCATGACATATGATTTGATATTTAAAATAATCAAACAGACAAAATGATAAAGTTGTGTGCAAATTCTGGATTTATAATGACGAAATAAGAAAAATACAAATAACATAATTAGAAAATACTAAATTTAGGCAGAAAATACATTCTTCCAAAATGCAACCAATACTTAGAGTGGATATTACAAGTTAGTAAAATACTTCTAGTGATGACATCTATTGTTTATGGTGTTTTATTGATATCCAAATGGCTCAGCAGATATAAATTAACATCAGGACAAAAAAGTCCAGGAACAACAGGTCTCAATACACTCTTTATTAGTATTACTAAAGTAAAGGTAAAAAGTACAATGTAGTAAAACTACCCCTAAAATATTTTTTAATTCCATGAAGTTATTCATGTAACTGCAAATGTAACTATAGTTCACTCTTTGCATCTTTTCTGCTTTCCACTGAGCTCAGAACTGCTGTGCACTGAAGGTCAATAAAACAACCTTGTTCATAAAAATCTTATTGAAGTACATAAATACATCTTTCTGAGCAATTTCTAAATGGAAAACAGAGAGAACAGTCATTTTCGGTGTAGTAATTTGAAACCTGTGTTGAATGCACCTTCTCGTCGGAGCGCAGTGTCTTCTCCTTGCTGGTCCTTCCAATACATATTTTTTCCTTTATCCCGTGAGTCCTTTCTGCCTCTTAACATCAGTCTGTCTCTCGTCTCATTCTGTGCAGCACAAAGACCGCTCGGTATCATTTCTGAGGCCTCCATTAGACCTCGACTGAGAGCTGAAAAAATCCTCTAAACCTCTTGAGACCATAATCAATTTTGTCTTGTTTTCTGTTGATTTCATTAATATCAATCTAAGCTCCCGCAGCGGCGAATGGAGGCGGCACAACTCTGCATCATCTGTTAAACATATCAGAGGCTGAACACAATGCTCCGCTATTAGAGATAATTACTATAATTGCAGCTATTGACAGGATTAAAGGCATCATCTGCAACATCTGAAGGGGCTCTTGTTGTGTCCCATCCTGCTCTGTTGTCTTATTTTTTTTTATTTTTTCAACCCGCTCAGTGTCCCTCGCTTTTCAGGCTGGAAACCTGATGAATTACACCTAGGACAAAAAGGAGGAGATGGGGTGGGTTGGATTGATTTGTGGAGGTGGAGAGTGGTAAGGAGAGATAAGGGGGAAGGAGGAGTCTCAGGACAGAACGGGGAGATAAAACAGGAGGCGAGCAAGTGCAAATGTGTCCAAAAGAAGCATGGTGTCCCGTGATTGGAGGAATAAATCAGTGTGCAAATATGATCACTTCATCTCCTGGATCTGTTACTATAATTGCAGCTAATTACAGGATTAAAGGACACATCTGGGGGAGATCTGAAGGGCCGCCCTCCTCCCGTCCAGACTCCCTCTGCTCCTCTGCCCGGCTCAAAATGGGCTTAATGTCTGGGGAGCAGATAATGGAGGGAGTGCTTTTGAGGACAGGAGAGTGGAAAAACATGATTAATTCTCAGAACTCAATAATATAAATATTTAATATGTTTTAAAAAGGCAAGATTTGTTAGATGGATAAAGTAAAAACTAATGCTGTTGATCGATTAATAAAATTGATCAGATTAATCACTGGTGTTGTGATTAATCATGATTAATCACTATGCATAACTTTGTAAGATTGAAATAGAAACATGCAGTTGTGCAAGAACCTCCTGCCACACTCCAACCAATTAAAATATGAGCGGATTTATTTATTTACTAGATTTATTTATTTTTTATTGTGGTGGCAGAAAGCAGGTAGTGTTGCCTCCCAGTACTCAGCAGCAGCTAAAGGAAACTTACTCCACTACACCTGCATGCAAGTAGCAGCAAAGTCATTCAGGGGACAACTGAGAGATAACATCTATTTTATTTTCTAGTTATTGGGTACTCCGCCCCTTTCTGATGTCGCCCTGGGCAACTGCCCATATACCCTCTATCAAAAACTACCTCTGTAAGCACGTTTTCAAATAATGTTTAAGAAAATGTTTTGTTGTCTCAAACCAAGCATGTCTGACGATGATCAGTTTTTCAGGTTTTTATATTCAGGAAGGTTTGAAGGAAGCCACTTAGTTTTAAACGTTAATTTAGAATCGTCCTTCTGCATTTACTTCACGTGGAAGTTGTACCATGACATGAACGCTGCTTGTCCTCATCCAGCTGAGTGACCGGCGTAATTCATGCAGTCGATATGCACATTCAGGCTAATGATGCAACACAAGAACGTTGTAAACTTTTAAACTTTTATTGTCTGCTGTTGTGTACAATTTAATCTTTCGCTGTCATTCATCCCTGTGTGACAAACCTATAATTATGCATTATGTAATATTACGCATTAAAATGTTCATATTAATGACATACTTTAATGCGTTAACTTTGACAGCTCCAGTAAAAGCCTTTATCTTGCTGGTTAAACTGGGTCTTTGCAGTCTTCCCTGCCCTCTCTGACCTTTCAGATAATACTCAGATAGCTCCAGTTTCTGAACCGAGAGCGGAGAAGCACTCAGAAGCACACTTGGCTCAGATCATGACCCTGTCAATCCCTTCTCTGATTGCAGCATCAAACCACTGAAGCGTCCCAGGTTCCCCCTGCTAACGCTTACCTCCCCGCTGCTGTCTGCAGTTATTTCTGAACCCCTGCGTGCATAACAGACTCTGCTGCTGCTGCTGACATTGATTAGGAAAAAAAGCAGTGAAGCGCATCATTAGATCATGGCTCTGCTGATTTGTTTTGACCAGTGGAAGATTATTTTTTTCCTGTTTTTGTTTAGTTTTCATCTTAATTTAGAATGCACCACTTGCTTGCTGGGAGACTCTGGTGTTTCTTCTGAAATGATCAAGACAAGCCAGGCCATAAAAAATGTTTACATATTATTGGAGGTAGATCTGTAGTGGGTAATTTTCCTAGTTATGTTACCTATGCAAAGCATTTAAACCCCCTTGATGTGATTTGAAAGTTGTTTTCTATTTATTCTCTGTTTATCAGTCAGGGCTCCCACAGCACTGGAGAAACTCAAGACAACTACACAAACAACTTCATTAATAAAAGTTTGTTATAATGAATGCATCAAGAAAGTTCTCATTGAACCTAAAAAAAGAGATGCACTGTTCTGCCATAACTCAAAGCAGAGTGATCACTCTGAACTTAAATGGGTCACAGATAGCTGCAGGTTTCATACACACAGTTTGGGTTTTATGATTTTTCTTGGAACTTTACCGGAGAACATTCAACAAGTAACATGATAATTTCAACTTTTGACCCTGTGAAATACACAGAGGCATATTGAATTAAATATTTATTCCTTTATAGTTTCATTTCCATTTGTAAGTTTTGTACATTAATGAGTCGGGATTGTTTTCTGCCTTCACTCTGTATTTCCACCACTGTGATAAGACAATATTTGAACCTCAAAAACAAAAATAATACTTTTGTGTTTAGGATTGTGCCGCTCATTTGGAGTAGCTCTGCTACGTTAGTTCTGCTTGGTTCTTTTTATAGGCCGCTCATCGTTCTTCAGGTTTAGACATTGCATGTCCTCTGGTTTGGATGCTTACTTTTAGACAGTTATGATCCGTAACCCGGAAAACAAAGCATTGTTTTTACAACTGGGAGCAGCTGATTGGCATCTGAAAAGCTCAAATAAAATCTGAAAAGCTCAAATAAAACAAAAACCACTGGGTTTTTGGTTCCAAAACCCAGTGGAACCAAAAAGCAGAACCTGAGGCTTTTTCAGATTTGTTGCCTGACTTTCTGCCCACATCATCAGCACAATACCGCAGAAGATTTGGATGATATAAACTAAGATATTTAATTTCTCTTTGAGACAAAATATTTGAATTTAATTGAATATTTATGTAGATATGAATGAATATGTGGCCACTACAAGTTCATTCCTTTCTTTGATGCCTTTGGTTTTTCATGCCACCATGTGTTTTTCTCTATTCCCATCTGCTTGTCTGATTAAACCAGTGATCCTTTGGGCTCCTCAGAATAGGAGGAACCGCCATAAGAACCAGTGACTCAGCATTTTCTCAGTTTCTGAAACTTCAATTTCTCTACAGTATTTTCTTTCTGATATTATTCCATAATCAAGTTTCAAGTTCTGTGTGTTTGCAGCCTCAAAAAACAATGCAGGCACCATATCTTCCTTGCTATATGGTGGAAGGTTGTAAATATCCAGATAGTTACAGAAAATGAAAAATCTGTTTCTTTCTCTCTCTAAACAGCAAGCAGGTAAACTTTAACCACATCTGAGCCATTCAGAAATTTGGACAACAATAAATGATTGAGTGGATGGAAATTTTGAATCACTTTTAGCAGGCCTAAATTAAGTCTAAAGACATGGCTGGAAAAGAAAAATGGGAGCATTTAGCTGACAAACCTTTAAACCGTTTAATCCACCACAGTAAAGCAACAGGCAACTAGTCCGGTGAGTAGCTGTTGCTGCCTGATCCGGTGTGTGAATAACTTTGCTCTCCCATTCCTCTCTCCTCAAGAAGTCTTTAATCAATCACAGAGATCAATACCGGCAGCCAGCCTGACATTTATTTCTGTTTCTCTGTTCCAAACTGTTGATTTCTGTAGCAGCTGGAGACATTTAGTGAAGTCAGTCTCCCTCCTTATCGCTCTTTCCTGGGAATAAGAAAGATTGCTTTTTATCAGGAGAGCAGGATTCGTGAGATGATCTCACTACGCCGGGCTGACATGCAAAACGGAAAATAAAGATGCTTTGGAAATGAAACAGTGAGTTAAAGAAGTCAAAGTAAGTGATCATCAGACAGGGACTGTGAAAATCGAAGCATTTAAAAATGTATATACGTAAGAGTAGTTTATTTGTGATAAACTTTTTACTTTTGAAGTTTTTTTTTTACTTTTTGAAGTGAATTTTGACATATTTAATAAAAAAGCAAACAAAAAATTAAAATCCAGCACTATGATCACTTACTTGAGTACTATTTCACCCAAAATATTTTACGTAATTAAAACATTTTCTAAAGATTACTTTTAAACTCCGATCGACTATTACTATTTTGAATTAATAGTATTCATTTATGGCTACCTGACCAACCTCATCATTATCTGACTCAGATTGTACATGATTCTGCTTTAACGTAAAATGTCTTTTTTTATATACATTTTATAGACCTTGCCTTATTTTACCAAGCTTATTCCTTACTGTAAATGGACATTTATTCTATAAAAAAAAACAAAAAACGGATTTTTAGAAGAAATTTTTTTTAGAAACTATTAATACTTCAGAATAATTCAAAGCAAATATTGTTTTCTTATTTCACTACAAACTGGAATCGTCATGTAAATAATTGTTTTCAGTTGAGACTTGGAAGTTGTTTAAACAGAAACCTTTAAAGGCAACACATCACTTCTTACTGACCGACCAAGAGCAAAGATTAATGACGACAAAAATATGAGCTTGACTTTTACACACAAAGCTAGTAAACACATCTAATGAATACACATAAACCAACTGCAGAAATACAAATATACTACTCAACAGCTCAACAAAGCATGATTATTATAATAAATGCATTTTAATGGCAGCTTAACAGATCATATTAGAGGTTTTTATTTTATTTGTCTGGTGTAAAACTGAGATCTTCTAATTTAAAAGTTACAAGCTGTTTTCTTCCTATCATTTCCAAAGACTTTTTTATTGCATTTTCTTCTTCATGGATGCATTTAATTGGTTACATAAACTTATTAAGTCAGTGTAGTTTTATAACAAGCCTAAACACCCAGTAAAGTAACCAATAAGAAATGCTGGGGATAAACACCCAAACATTCAGTACAGGATGAGCTTGTATTATTCACTTCTCATCACAAAGGGCCCCCTGCCCACATTGAACAGCCAAGAGGAGCACAAAACTCTAATTTTGTCCTTTGTCGCTGTCTGTACTTTCTTTCTGCGTATTGTTTCATTTTAGTCAATGAACTATATTTAGAGTTGCTGTTTTGGTCCTTGACCTTTTTTACTCCGTTACACATGGTGTCTTCTTGCATGAGAAGGAGAAAGTATCCTTTACATTTGTGTGTACGCAGCATTAAAATACAGACCTACTTTTAGTCTTTTTGTACAAAACATGCTCTTTCCAGTCTGCTATGAAAGAAATTCATACTTTGTTTTTGACCCCTGAGTGTGTCATTGTAAGACTGCATTCACACCAGCCCTGTGTTATGAAAACTGGCATAAAAAGGTGAGATCTTTCCAGGTTAACGCAGAAAACAGATCATGGAACATAATCAAACTCTAGGTGATTTTTCTAGAAAGTCCAGTTTGTTTGGTAAAGTGTCAATGTGCAATCAAACTCTGATGCGCACCAAAAAAATAACCCCTGATCCACTTAAAAACCTCGGCCTCTTTTCTATTAAAGTGAACTCTGGTGCAGGTTGAATGCACATATGGATGCTCCAAAAGCAGGAAGTGAACTGCAGCACAGGGGATTCTGGGTAGACACAACCGAAGGTGAAGTGCTAGTGGAAGAAATGGCTCGTGCTCAAACGAGAAATCCTAGAACCATTAAAATCTGACACCACTCCATGTTTGTTTACATTTTGTGAAGAAGGAAGTTGCGTTCAGTGTCGTTTTTAGCGGTTTTTGTGTCGTTTTCTTCAGAAGTTCCTGGTACAGCGCCCCCACAGGTGACGGGGGAGAAAACAGGTCAGGAACAGAACGCAATGCAGTGTGAAAACATTTTAGATTATGTTTAAATTCTTCCTTCCTCTTGTCAAGGAAGACAGAATTTAAGAGTCAACTGTTTCTGTCTAAAAAGTAGGGCAACTGAAAAACTTCCAGGATTTCTTCTGAATAGGACTAGATAGTAAATCAATATGAATATAAACCGTGATAAACATGTGATCAATATCAAAAGATCTGATAGAATATTCAATGTGTGGAATACTCTCTGAGCTCTGACGCAGAACCTAACAGCATTCTGGGAAATGTAGGCAGTGGAAAGATTTCAGCCCCTCAACCTCTGACACTGAGCTAAGCAAGGTTGGTGGAAACAACCAACTCTCTCACTCTTTGGTTACCTAGCAACTCTCTCACTCTTTGGTTACCTAGCAACTCTCTCACTCTTTGGTTACCTAGCAACTCTCTCATTCTTTGGTTACCTAGCAACTCTCTCACTCTTTGGTTACCTAGCAAGGAACCATCGAGTAACTTGAGCAGCAGCAGTTTATGGTTTTGCCCCTGTGCCTTATAATTGCTTAATAATAACAATGCTGTGGGGTGAAAACTGTGGATAAAAGAAGAAAGGTCATGTCACTTCATGGCAGTTTCTAGAATATTTAAAACAAAAAACTAATAATTATCTATCTACTGATATGAAATGTTTATATCATAATGCATTTTTCAGCCATATTGTCTTTTGACCTGGCTACTGCAGGGTGTTGATCTTCTTCACATCTGTCTGGTCCAGAGGAGACGTTTCACGAGACTCCACTCCTCGATGAAATACAATCCTGTCTTAATATGTAAAATTATACAATTTCTAATTAAATCAACATTTAAAAAAAAAAAAAAAGTTTTTTTAAATGCATGTTTTAAAAGGTCCTGGATGTTTTAAAGAGGGAGATTTCTAATGGCCAAAGATCACAATAACCTTGCAGTCATCAGGTGACATTGAGGGATCTTATACGACTCAACTCATCAGTAAACACAGGAACAGAAAAGAGATGATTGATACGTCAGCATTGTGCCTGTTTTCTTTCCCCTAAGTGTAACACATTCGACAGAAAATGCTTCACTCTTCAGCTGAAGTGTCGATCTGTGACGAGGAGCTCGTCATCCGCGTCTTTAATGTGGGAATGAGCGACGAGAGGAGCTCACGTTCCTACATCAGCTTCAAGGAGGCGAGCGCCCGTCTCTGCTGTCGCTCGTCTTAACTTAGTTGGCAGGAAGTTGCAGTGTGGATGTCAGGCAATCGTTGCTGGGACGATGATTTAGGCCGATTCCTGTCAAACTGTCAGCAGCAACTCTGATCACCTTCTCCAGGGTGAGCTCTGCTTCTGTTCTTTGATTTCTTCATGGTTGGTTATGATATCGATGGAAGCCCTTTGGTCCTCAGTGACAAGATACAGGAGCTTTTCTGGAATCTTGTATGTTGTCTTTGTTTTAGGCTGTTAACATGTTGATGCATGCAGTTAATCTGAAAACTTTAACAAGTTATTACATAAAATCAGAATAATTGAACCACTGGTTTGACCTAAAAGCCTCTCTCCTTTGGAGAGGCAACTCTTGTCAAGGAAGACAAGAGTTACTCCTCCTTGACAAGAGGAAGACCTCTAGTTCAGCAGCGTGCTATGATCTAAACGCACAAGAGTGAAAAGTGAAAGCAGACGGCAACAAAACTTGAAAATGTTTTCACTTTCTTGTGTTGCATTGCTAGCCTGCATGTTCATATCTATGTGAAGTTTCCCATGCATGGAGAGTGTGATTAATCTGGTTAGATTTTTGAATCAATTGATAGCACTACTTTTTTAAAATAATATATTCTCAGAACTCATCAGACTTTAGTTGGACTATTCAGTTCTGGTATTTGTTGGAGGACAACAAGAAAGACATTTTTGGGGGGAAAATTGTCTTTTTTTTGTGCCTCCTTACTCATATTCTCCAGAATGTCTCAACATTTGAGAAGTCGTTGGGGAATGTTGGGAACAGCCTATCCCAAATGGAAACCTCTAAAAGCGGCAGCAAGTTAAAACAATAGGTGGCTGGCAGCTTAGAGAGCGAGGCAGGAGGTGTCAGCGCACACACAGCGGTGAGGACAGGAAGACAGAGGACGTTCAGGAGGTTATATATACTCCATCTGAAAGAAAGTATTCTGAGCTTTAAAGCAGCGTTGCAAAATAAGGACTGCGTGCTAATTCTGGTAGCATAAGTTATGATGGTACAGATGAAGGAGTTTCCAAATCCAGAAAGATGACTTTGTTTTTGAAACTGCATTATGAAGCAAAGTGTCAGATTGGCTAAGTCCTTTCCCGTAAAACTTTTGACAAGACGTAGTTTTTGCATTCACACAATATTTTTTCTAGCTTTTAACAGCTATTGTATTTTACAGAAAATGTTAAATTACTTAAAGCATGGATATTATGAATATGATCTTATGAGTTGATAGTCCTTGTAGATTATTGGACGTTCATATTTCCTTTTTCAAATCATCACCTTAAACAGAGGTTTTGCTTTAGCAATGAAAACTATTATGTTTGAAAGGCTGAATTAAGTGCATTACTTATTTATTTATTATTATCTTTTGCATAAACCTCAGTTGTCTTCTTATGAGTAGGGTTTCTTTGGCTGTTTTTACAGCATATGCATAAAATAAAATGCATAAACAATATAGAAACTGCTTCTTCACTGCATATTACAGAGCATTCAGCAGGACTGATGAAACATTATTGGAAACATAGAGACAGAAAAATATGAATACCAGGCAAAACACTCCAGGTAGGTAAATGAATACACTGAAAAGGCAAAAGATGAGCTTATTGATGATAAAAGCTTTTCCTGCAGAGCTGAGTGTTACTGTACAGTACCAGTGATGAGTCACACTTTAAATCTCAGTATTTGTTTCTTTATGCATGTAATTTCTTGATCGCTGATGTCGTCATCTGTGAAATATGAACAGTTTTACTGGATGTCCATAACGGTGCGATGTTTATTTGATAGAGGGGGCATTTAGGTTCACACACAACCAAAGGTTCATGCTAATAAACCTTTTTCATGAACCTTTGGTTTACTATTATTGTGCAGAAACTCTAGTTCATTTGTCTATTAAGTCCAGTTAATTTGGAGAGGTGTGAATGCAGAGGGGCATTCTGGGTAAATACAACCAAAACAAATGTGCTAGCTTAGCGGTAGCAGGAGAAATGGCTCATGATCTGTAGCCAAAAATGAGAGAAATCCCCCAAACCGCTAAAATCTTCCTTCTTGTTTATACTTCTTTAAGTAGGAAGTTGCGCTCAGTGTCTTCTTCAGAGGTTTTTGTGTCGTTTCCTTCAGGAGTTTTTGTTGCAGCGCCCCCCGAAGGCGAGAAGGGCAACCAGTTGCTTAAAGTGTTTGGTTGGTTTGTCTCTGTTGTGTGAAAGAGAACCGCAGCAGCTGAAAATGTAACAAACGTTGCAGTTTTGGTCCCCAATTGAACTGATTTTCTACCAAACTATCAGGTGTGAAAACATCATTAGATTGTTTTTTGAATTTAGAAATAAGTTTGGGCTTACAAGGCTTTTAAATGTCCCTTTAACGGCAACAGGATTTATTTTTTTTCTGGAAAACTTTCTTAACAATGCATTCAATAAATCTATTGAAAATCGTCCAGCCCATCTATGTGAATCTGTAAACTTTTTATCCAATCTACTGGCATTGTCACTTTGTAAGGACATTTAGTCTTTTCAGGTGTTTTTTAAATCTGGCTCACTATCTCCACTCTTTTCCATTTTTTTCCTCCATATTCTCTATTTATGTTCCTCTCCTCCTCCGTTTCTGCCCTCTAATTCAATCACACACCCTCACATAAGCACACCTTCCCTCCGGTGAGTTATCCCCCACAGACGCACACTCTATTACCCAAGATGCACTATCCCATTGCGCGCCGGCCTTTTCATTGGCCAATAAAACAACCTGAGCTTTACGGCTCTACCGATTCGAAGTACATCAACCACAGGGAGCCAGGGAGAGAGGAAGAAAGGGAGGAGGAGAAAAATGGTGGAAAGATGGAGAGATAGCAGAGAATGGGCAGGCGGAGGAATTGAAAATGGTGTGAGAAAAGACATGGGAAGAGAAAATGCCATTAGGAGTAATAAAATGAAGAAAGATTGTCCTCTTACTAAGCCTGGAAAAAGATGGAAAAAGTGAGCAGGGTAAGAGCAAACTGTAGACAGAGGGAGAGAGCAAAGCCCATAAAAATATAGGGCCATTCATGACTTATAAAATAAGGGCCATTGATGTGCAAACCAAAACTGCAGCATAGATGAAATAGATGATATTTTATTGTTCCAGCCCCTAAGTCCCAGCCTGTATAAATAGCTATTGATCCTCCATGTATTATTCAGCCGGCGAACTTTAAAGCCGGGGAGACGTCAGATGCCTGTGGAAGTCAGGCTCCTGCTCTGTCAGTCTCTCTGCTCCATTTAACACTTTTGTCATCTATTGGTTAAAGGTTTAATGCATTTTTTTTTTCAGCTTAACAAGAATTTTGGACTTGGATAGTTTTGCATCAGAGAAAAGAAGTTGAAATATTTTATTTGTTTTACTCTATTCGGTTACATTTCAGGAATTTGTTAAAGTAGGAGTATGTAGCT
>CAEFZX010000159.1:0-35051 GCA_903066825.1 Alfaro cultratus | reverse complement strand
TTGGTCCTTGAAGATTAAGTCTCCGCCTTTGTTAGCTGAGAGAGAGGTGAATATAATAACTATGCAACTCTGAGTTCGTTAGAACGGTTATTTCCTCAGTCCATGAACTTTCTGTTCTCCGGCCGTAAGCGCAATAAAGATGATTTTGCTCCCTGACTTTTGTCTGGGCCTCAGTCTCTGAATTGTGCACTTCACATCTCCCAGAGACACTATTACTTTTTCATCAATATCAAGGAATTATTGATGAAAATTACAATATTTTCACTAGAAACTAGACCAAACATTCTTGGTAAGATTTTGTGTTTTTGCATTGATTTAGGGTTTGGCATGTACTGGTACTGGTTAGATTTAGGGTCAGAGTTAGGGTAGAAATGAATTGAGGTCAATGGAAAGTCCTTGTGAAGATAGAAAGACACACTGTGTGTGAGAGAGAAAGAAACAAACAGCCATGTTAAAAGGTTTAGGTTAGCATGGGCCAAAAAACCAAAGAGCACTGATGGCTCCTCTTCCATTACATCTCTTTTGCTCCGCTTTGTCGTTTTCCATCTTCATTCTGAATACAGCCTCATCTCTCACTCTTTCAGTGCAACATCTGACTCTTAATGGCCTCTGTCAGTGCTTGCAGTGTTTTTTCTGACTGTCTGCTTTTTTAAAAAGGTGAATACTTTTAGCATCCTGCTTTTGTCTCTGTAGCTGCCTGTTTTTGACACTTTCTCCTGGCGCTTTATAAACCCTCTCTCCCTCCTTACGTCTCCTCTTCCCACCGCTGCAGAGATGATGACCAAAATATACAATCTTATTTAAAAAAGCACACTTGTATGCTTCCCTCCAGCCATTTAGCTTTTCTCTTGTTTCATGCTTCTTTTCAATTCCCCTCCTCTTCCTTTTATTTGTGTCCAGTTGGCAGGAGCGTGGACGTGAGATGCATTCTGCTCCTTGTTTTAATCTGCATGTCTCCTCTTATCATGCTTCTTATCCATCTTCTGATGGATAGAAAAGGGGCTTAGACATATTTCGGTCTAATTTTGGACAGGTCCTGCTGTTATCCTGTCTGCACTGAACAGGTTTGTGAATGACTGACTCTCTGACTTGCACGTCCCTCCTGGGTGAGACAAAGGAGATCCCAGTAGAACACAGTGGACCGTGTCTGTTTCCATCCCCCTCCAAACCGGTCAGCCGCTGACGACACCGCCATCCCCACTGGTATCGCTGGTGACCCCTTCAGTCATCTCTCATCAGCTGGATTGACAGCTGCCAATCAAACGTCTGTGACATGGGAGGGGAGCGTCTGACGACAGTCGCTGTTTGTGTGTCTTTAATATCAAAGCTGTCCAAACAAGTGTGCTTATTGATCCAAGCTTTCAGGAGTTTAGCTTTGTAGTTTTGTTAATTTAAAACTAGATTCTTTGCTGTCTTAAGGAGTCAAACAAATAGCTTTAATGGTTTTCAGGGTTCAGCCAAAGAGCCGCATATTTTTCGAATCGCCTGATTTTTTTTTGTTTGTTTGTGTGGGGGCAACATCCATTGTTTATCTGCATTGTTCTTTTTTTTTATACTTTTTTTCTCCGAAGAGTATTTTTACGGCGCTAGTGGCTCGTATTTATTTATTTTTTTGTGATAGTAGGCTGACAGGAAGGGGGGAAAACATGCGGCAAAGGTCGCCGGGACCGGGAGTCGAACCCACGACGTCCGCGTCGAGGACTAAGGCCTCCAAACGTGGGGCGTGCTAAGTCTTCAAAACTTTTCGAAACATGTCACAATAATGCAAATACCAACACAATCCTGTCTAACCTGAAGTTTGAGTACAGCTATAATTGCAAAGGAAAACTAGACTCCATCTCGGTATGACTAAGTATAAATAAGCAAGTGTCTCCAAAAGAAAAATATTACAGATTGTTTTTAACATTCCCTATAAATTTTGTAAAGTTTGAATAAAGACTGAATTTCTGGGTAAATTGAGCCGTCTTAATACTTCGTTATGTGTAATGAGAGTCTTATCTCAAGTCAGCACAATTAAGACTGTGATTTATTTGACTGCAAATTAACATATCAATAAGCCTTATAGGAAATGTCTCATTAATTAGTCATCCCTTAATTGGCCCTGAATGTCATTAGCACGCCTTGTGTGTTAACCAGGCGTTCATTAACAATATTGCAGCCGATCTGAAGGGCCAGGCTGGGATTGGTTGAAGAGCCGTCCTTCTTTTCAGCTGTTACATGGAGCACAACAACACCGTCGCCCGTGCACAGGTTGCTTCTGCTTTGACCAATGGTGCTTGGCATTGATGGGGTGGGTTGGGGGGTGAGAGGACAGGGTTTGGACCTCCCACTGGTCTTGATGAAGACAAATGAGCTAACAAGACATGACGGAATTGCTTTTGCAAAGAAGAGGAGCTGAATGCAGTGTAGTGATATTGTGTATAGGGGGGCTAAAAGGAGCGGTTTGATTTATTGTTGCAGCAGAAGATAGTTGCCGTTTATGCTTCTCCCTCATACTTATCCAGCAAGAGACCCCAATGGTCTAATTATAGCCTGCAGCCCATTAGGGAGATGCATAAGTATGAAATAAATGTGAAAAAGGGTCAGGTATAAGTATAGAAATTTAAAAAGAAATGAAATCCAGGAGAAAAAAGGAAGTAAGGACCACAAATGACAGGAAAAAGGGAAATCCTAAAAGGTAAAAGAAGGGTTAAACACGTGTTAAATGCATTGGCCTCACGCTTAGTGTAGTAAAAAGAAAAATCCACCAAATAGGAGGAAACAAACTATGAACAAAAAAGCAGAAAGAGAGAAGTTTGTGTAGCACTGTGGGGGCAAAGGTTATAAATATGTCCGCTTTAAACAGAAAATGAGTAATCCTTGTGAGTCATACTATACTCGCCTGCACCAGCGAGTGGACAGATAGCTGTGTAGGTATCCATTCTCTGCAAGAAAATAATTGAATGATTTTGGAGACACACACAAGAGCGGGAGACGGGAGAGCCCGGGCAGCTCACCCCTCGTAATTTATCACTGTATTGCTGCTTGCTCTCTGAAATATCAGCCTATTAAAACATTCATTGAGCTGATTAAACTGCAATAAAATCTAACAAAATTTCCACTGATACATTCAGTACATGATTTATTAGGCCTGAGCTCTGTACACGTGTTTCACAAGCACTGATAAAGCCAAAGGAAGGGAAAGATCAGATACTGCTGCCACCTCTTGGCTGACTATTACTCTATATGGACATAAAGAAAGAGAAGACCACAATCTATCTCAAAATTTACTTCATAGGATTCACCTCTTGTCAGTTCACCTTTAACCAGTGTGTATTTATTTATATATAAGTTTTATATGTAAGTGTCAGCTGCACTTATTGGCACATCTGATGAAGAAGTATAAATGTCCTTTACAGTATCACAGTTTCCCATGCTAAGAAAGCAGAGGTGGCAAAGTTTTGGGTACCTTTAACAACCACTTTAAAATAAATAGAGATGAATTGTGTCTTTAATTATTTATACTTTACTTTTTAAGTTGATCAAAACTTGTAGGAACCATCAATTAGTAATCCTTGAGTTTCTGTCTCCTGAGGTGTTAATTCAATGTCACACAGACGCCTGTCTCTTTTAGCCAGTGGCCATTAAGCTTAACAAAGGTCCACTGCAGGATATATATATATATATGTGGATGTGTGTGGGAAGAAGGGGCTTCAAATATATATGGACAGCTGCCCAGGGTGGCATTTATAAAAGGGGAACACAAGCACCAGACAAAAATATGTAACCGTTCTGTCAGCTGTGACTTGGACAAGTTTTCTGTTGCTTTTATGAATGCACAGTCAATGGGGATTCAGCGCCCCCATGTGTTCAGTAGACGGCCCTCTTTGCAGCTGCTAACTGGTGTGAAACTATGATACCTTTATTCCCACCCCAGAAATTCAGATAATTTCCTGCACTTTGGCTGGAGCAGAAGGTGAGGCTTCAGACAAGAACCACCATTTTGTTAGATGGTTATTATTGTGAGGGATGAACGCAGGTGAAACGGTTCAAAGGTAGAAGAGCACATGTGCCTCATTTTGTAAATAACCAGAATTAAAGATAAACAACAAATTTATGGGGCCAGAAGATGCAAAGACATGAGTTGAACAAACTTGTAAATGTCAGGGCAACATTTGTGGGCAAACCTTTGACATCCGCTTCGTAACTTTGCATCTCTTTCAAAGCATCTGCTTCAATTACACACAACATGATCTGATTAAGAACTGAGTAATTCAGGTAATTGGTGAAAGGTCAGACTGCAGTCAGATCCAGTCTGCGTCTCACTGCATTAGCTGAAGGTGGAAGTGTTTTGTGTTGAACTGTTGTTTTATTGATCCATATGGTTTATTACAGGCCACCCAAGTGTTAACAGTCTCCAGAAAGACAGGACCGGGGATTACCTGGAAATGGTGCTATTGATCGGTGTGGTTTGCCTCAGGAGAGAGCTACATGCCACTCAGAAGCCACAGAGACTCACAATTTTAAAAAAAAATAAAAAATGGTGCAGAAAGAGGTAACAGTGCAAATGCCACCTGAGTTGTGTGGATTTGATGAATTCCCTTTTGTATTCAGTGATGTGTCCGTTTTTAGAAGCCATTTTGCTGCTTCAGTCTCGTCTGATTTGTTGTGTCTGTTTAGTCGGGATCTGCAGAGATTCACCAAGTTGATGAATCACTGCAAAATCAAACCTGCTGAATTAAATTCTTCATATTTACTAACTGTGTGTGTTTGAATACAATCAGAGTCTAGCTGCCTGTGCTTCACAGTCGTAATCTCAATCTGTTCTTTGTATGACAGTCACACTAGTGTCACATTGCCACGTAAATCACAGTCTGCAGGCTTCAGTGTCGCCTCGGGGAATTGAACACAAACACTGACACCGTATTTTAATACCACTGTACTTAACCAAAGCTCCTCAAGGCAGACTGTAAACAACTTCATTGTTATTTTTTCAATCTTGCAAATAAAAACAGATTAATACGGATATTATTTTCTGTTTCTTATAAATTATTGTTGATAAAGTGCTGCAAAGTTAAGCAATTCCTGAAGCATTTAGGGCAACTAGAACTAGGGCAATTAAAAAAAAGGTTTCATGGTCTCATTTTGTGACGTTAATATAATGTAATTTGTGTTTATATTCCTCCAATGACTAGCTTCTGTTTTTGAAAGCATATTTTTAAAATTCATATATCCTGAGAATTATTAACACATTTTTTAACTCGAGTTGAGTGGTTGTATTAGAGCCTAAGTGTAGATTAGTGATTGGGCAGAACGCAGAAGGAAAAATAAGCTAATTTGAATAAAGAAATAAAACACTTTAAAGCAGAACCACCAAAAAAAGGAAATGACCAACATGTCTGATAATCAGACACTGAAACTAGACCTGATGCGAAGCATCTCCAGAATAAAACAGGAAGCAAAGAGGACCATATGAACATAAGTAAAACTAAATGCAAGCTTGACAAAGATGTGGACAAACTTGACTTCAAATAATCCATCCCAAGCTTTTTATGCTTTTGTCTTTTATGGTGTGAGTGCATTACCTTGATCAGTTTCTTATGTATTCATCAATGACATACTGTGTCAGGTTCTTTAGTGTATCTATTTGAGGAGTTTTCTCTAGTTAATTTTTTATTTTCCTTTTCTGGAAATCCTGGTAATATTCCACTGAGTCAAAACTACAATTTTCCGATTATAATTTCAACGTTTGTAGTTGTAATACCTTGTTCCTGTAGTTAAACAGTCATCAATACTTGACTTCGGTGGTAGATCAAGATTCACATTATAATGTTTTCTGATTCTACTTGAAATCTGTTCATTAAGTTTTCAACCTTTTAACTTTTTCAACAAACTTGATAGTTAAACATGGAGCTGCTTCGCCCTCAGATGGTTGCAGACCTATCTGTGGGCTGTTTTTGTGTACTGAGCATGCTTTACTGATGAGCGCCGTTACTCCACAATATAGAAGCGACATGAGCTATTAATACAGATCTGATCCACAATAGTTTTCCTGCAAGAAAGGCACTGAGAGGATGTGGCAACTCGATGTTTCCTCAACCCTGCAGATACTCTGCTTTGCATTGTTCTTGGTTCTATTGCGATGGTTCAGAAACAAAGGTCATGGTAAGTAATTGGTGTAGATACATGTATTTTATATGTTTTATGTTTGTTTCAGTCTATTTATGTTTGTATGACCGTGAAGGCTTTGTCAGCTCATTCAAATTTATTCTTCATAAAAAAAAAAAAGTTTAAACTTTCTGTGACTGTTTACAACATATTAAATAGTAAAGTATGGTACATGTTAGCATGTTCAGTTACAGTAATGACTGTGCAGTTTCACAGTAATGGTGGTGAGGAGGAGGAGTTACTGTGAGTTTTATAGACAGTCGCTGTATCTATTTACAGTCAGGACGGGTCACGTGCCTGAAGCAGGCGAGACACAGACGTCCGCTGTTGTCTCACTGATTTTGAGCAGCCTGATTGAAATTGATACATTGCCTTGCATTACTGTTCATACTCCTTTAACTTTTTCATATCTTTTCATAAACAGAAATGACATGTTGCATTTAAATAGTTGCGCATCATGTATGCTTTGACATTGCAGTGTTTTAGTTGCAAATTGTATTAGATTGTGAAGATCAGGTTGTTCTCAATGAATGGACTGTTTTAATTAATACATGCACAGACTTAATATAATCTATAGCATAGTGCTGAATCTCATTATTTACACAATGTACCGCGCTATAATTATCGTGTCCGGTGGAAAATAAGAACATTACAAACTTAACAGAAACTAGCTGACATTCTCATTGGTTAACTTCTTGTATGTAAATCTATTAAAGTCAAATGTAAATTACAGACTTTGTGTTAGGAGCCATCAATGTCAAATATCCATCGCCCTTGTTGTGACCTAGCCGTATCTAACAAAGTGAACTCAAGGGAAGACTTTTTTTCTGATGAGGTTAAACAAAACAAACATATTTCCATCTGGTTTTTGCTTTCGCACAAAATCTAAAGCAGCCAACCTTCCACCATCTGTTTCTATCAAGATAAGGCCAGTGGGAGTAGGCACGTCTGTAATGTACAGATATGGAATTTTACTCACTGAAGGGGAAATGTTTCTAATAAACAAAGTGGATAAAAGAGGAAAAATATGCTGGAGCAATTCATCATTCGTAGAGGTTTATCATGTGAGATGATTTTACAGCAAAGTATGAAGATTCCTCTGCAGCCTGAGTTAATTTGTTTCATGCTACCTGTCCAGGTGGAGATGACTCTGCAGCTGAATGTGTAAGTGAGAGATACTCGGGTTGTGATTCAGGAGGCAGTACTGGTAAGAAAGAAAGACTTTCAGTTTTGTTATGAAACATGTACTGTAGGTGAGTGTATGCTAACAGCAGCTAAACTTTGGAGAGTAGCCAACACAGACAATCATCATTGATAAAAAAATAATTAACATGTTTTGCATTGTAAAATAATTGAAATCCCTTTAACTTTTTCACATTTTGTCACATTGCAGCCATATTTAAATATCTTACAGCGCACAGTTCTGTCATTTGAAAATGGAAGGACAGGGGCACAAATGCAAACCTACCGAGACTCAGCCATCTACCTGAACTGACAGGCTGAGCAAAGCAAGGGGACTATTAATCCGAAAAGCAGCCAAGAGGTAATTGTGGAGGACCTGCAGAAGTCCACAGCTCCACAGGGAGGAATCTGTTCACAGCACAACTATGTGCACTCCACAAATTTGATCTTTATGGCAGAGTGACAAGAAGAAAATCATTACTGAAAGAAACAATCAGCAAAACTTTTTGTAGGCGACAACAAACACACCGAAGAAAGTTCTTTTATCAGATGAGACCAAGCTTCTTGTCTGTCATTCAAAATGTCAACTGTGAAGGAAACTAAGACCCTGAAAACACGATTTCTGCAGTGAAACATGGTGATGACAGTCACCATGCTAGGTGGCTGTTTTCTTTCAGGTGGAACAAAGAGTTGATGGGAAGATGGATGGAGCAAAATACAAGATTTTTCTGGAAGAAAATTAATTCATATGCAGCAAAAGACTTCAAACAAGGCAGAGGTTCACTTTCCAGCAGGACAACACCAAGCATTCAACTAGAGCTAAATGACTTAGATAAATGCAGTTTCATGTATTAGAAAGACCCAGTCAGAATAAGTAGATAGTGTCCATCAAATATGACCTAACTTGATGTATTTTGGTTAAAAGAAAAAAAATCAGCTTTCAAATGTGCAAAGACCACAGAGACATAACCCTCTTAAAAGATCTTGCAGCAGTAATTACACCAGGAGGTAGTTATACAATGCCAAGTATGTTTCATACTTGATTTAAAAAAATACTAATTATTATTATTATTATTATTATTATTATTATTATTATTATTATTATTATTATTATTATTATTATTATTATTATTATCTTTTATGGTACAATTCTACTATTTTATGTAATGTGACAAATGAAAAAAGGCTTAATGGGTATAAATCCTTTTGCAAAACACAAATTGTGCTTTAAAATTATCTTTAGGATTGTTGATGTATACAGTACAATATGTAATTAAATTTTAAAAACATAAACTGGGCAGCTATCAAGGTATCTGCAACTGCAGATTTTAAGACATGTTTTTAAAATCAAGAAAGGAGCCTTACTAGTCTGGAGCTCATTACAGCATCTTGCTCTACCAGTACCACTTACACATCATCTGTATCTGGGATCTCTGAATTTTAATTGTCCATTTGCAATGAAGCTCTTTAACAAATGTGTGTTTAAAAATGTATCTTCTGATTAATGAAATTTCATCCATATTCAAGCCTAGTCTGAAAGAAAAAGCTGTAGAGTTATGAAGTCTGAAGACTAAAATCTTTTTTTAAGGAAAACATGGGAGAAATCAGCCAACTTCCTTTATACCTACATATTAAACAGCTGTGCATTTCTCTTGGTATCTAATTCTTTGTGAAATATGGGGATAAATAGTCTTAAAAGTCCTGGAAATACTCATACATTACTATTTTAGCTTTCAGTAGAAAATATTCATGTGGGCATTAAAGGGAATAAAAGGAACATTAAATTGGTATAAAATGACCATAAATTACTTTGCAAAGTATACATGATATAAAATTAATTTTAATGGCAAAAAAATATTTAACATGGTCGTTAAAAAAATTTGCCATTTTTCATAGCAAACTGTTTTACATGGGGTCACATCACATTGTGACCTAAATTAAATTAAATAATGAAAAATAATACAATAAACATATAAATAAAAAGAAGTACAGGAAGGAAATATAACATTACATATAAAAATGACATAGAAATGTATTAACAATTTGGGCCATTTGACTGATACTGCTGATCAAACCAAAAATAACTCTTAGCAACCTCCTGTTGATAGATAATACTCACTGACGTTGTTCATGTGACAATGACAATAAAATCTTATCTTATCTTATCTTATCTTATCTTATCTTATCTTATCTTATCTTATCTTATCTTATCTTATCTTATCTTATCTCATCTCATAGCTATATGTCCTTACAGCACACCATGTAAAGAATATAGAAAACCTGTTTTCAAAGTAGTGGGTACAAAATGTCCACAAGACACACTGTGAGTACGAAGAGTCGTATTTTTCATACTCGAAAACATCGAGTGTAAATTCAAAGTACTACAAGGTTTAAAGCCAAAATGATCAGTACTAGTTAAAGAAAATACAAGTGTATGCTCTACCATTGAAAAATGTGGCTGGTTTTATGTTTAAACTTCTGAAAGGTAAATATGTATATTTTTAATAACAAGCATCTCAAAATGATAAAATCAGTTTTAGTTTAATATCAAAGGGTGAGGGTGCTAAATATTTCTAACTAGTTGTGTGTACTGTATTGTATGTGTGTGTTTGTGTCTAAATCCGTCACAACTATGTGTGCCTACATGGCTGCCAATAAAGTAGTTAAGCTGGGCACTTTTGCAACTGTGCTCACTCTTCATACCAGGCAGACTGGGTTACTGCAGAGGCACCTTGAGCTCCTCAGAGTCCAGCAGGGCAGCAGAGATTTTTACACTCAGGGCCTCTTTCTGTCAGCCAGCTTCAGTCCCAGGACCAGGACCAGAACCAGAACCAGAATCATGGCGCAACCCGTTAAAACCGACCCCACTAAGATGGGTGAGGGTCGGGCGATTGCAGTGCTGACTTCTGGAGGCGATGCTCAGGGTAAGTGAAGGCTTTCCAGAATGTACAGTTGTGCAAAGCAAGGACTTGGAGGATCTGCTTAAGTTAATATTTTTAAAAAAATAAATACATTTTCAAGCCTTTAATATCAATGTGGTCAGGCTAGCTATTCACTGCTCACACAGGACGATTTTTAATCTGCCATTCACTTCCTAGACTATTTTTGATGCTTCATTAGTAAACAGAAATTATTTAAAGCACACTATTATGTTCAAACATTTAATTCTCCCCATCAAATCCTGTATTTTTTAAATATGGATTATGCTCTGTAATTTCTCCTAGCTGTCATAAAACTCAGTAAGGTAAAAGGGAGACATGATTTGCTAGAACGAAGGAGAATAGCAGACGATATTCTGACCTTTAACTTGATGAGGAATATGTCCAAAGTGACCTTTGAAAGGTTTGCCAGTGACCCCACACAGCTGAAGTGTCAGCATGTGAGAGCCTGAGATTTCTCTCTTCGGTTTACCATGTGAACTTTCTCAAACATTGGACACAATCTCAAATGCAAAACCAAAACGACACATTGATTTCATCACAACTTTTGTCTTTTAATATGCATTTTTCTGTAAAATAATCCTCATTTCTTTCAAGGAATGCAACAATTACGACTGCTAATTTTAGATGCATGACCTTTCCTTCCCTTGTGTACATTAGTGAGGCAGGTCAATAAAGCAGTACTGCTCTTCCTTCCTATACCTCTTTCCTTTTACACTGTAAGAGGATATGCTTTTGGCACCCTTTAAGTTAATCCATCTGCAGCTTGTCCTTTAAGTAACCCCTCATTCAGACGACCGCATTGAGGCTTCTGGCTGGAGTGTAAACGCAGCCTAACTCTGGAGGAGCTGCTGATGTGGAGATCATTAGCTCAGGTGTGAGAATCTGTTGACAGGACATCTAGTTATGCGTTCCACAATTTATTTTATGAAAGAGTGGAAAAAGAGAAATCCATTCCTGAAAGAAGTTATAAGAATCCCCTTTTGCAGTTTTCTATAAGCCATGTGTGAAACTGACAGATGTTAAAGAAGGTCCTCTGATCTAATAAGATCAATATTTATCTTTTTAGCCTATTAACAAAACAAAGCATATGGGGAAGAACTAATAAAGCACATGATCCTGAACGCTTCCTCTCCTTGGTCAAGAATAGTAGCAGCAGCATCATCCTGGGAATACTTTCTTTAATACAAGAAGGGAAGCTAGACAGAGTTTAAGAAAGAAAACATGTTAGAAGTTGCAAAAAAACTTGAGACTGTGGCAGAGGTTCTTCTTCTACAAGAACAACAACCATCCAGCTAGAGATACAATTGAGTATTTTAGGTGTTGAAATGGCCCAGTCAAAGTTCAGACCCAAATCCAACCAAGAATTATGAAACAGAGTTGAAAATCGATGTTCACAGGTGCTCTCCATCTAATAGGACTGAACTTGAGCTGTTTTGCAAAAAAGAATGGGCAAACTGGTAGAGATACCCCATATGAACTGAATCATTTTACAAAACACTGTGCATATTGAATTCACCCAACATAATTCAATGTCCCAAAATGTACAAAAAAAAAAGAAAGTCCAGTTACGAGGATGGTACAAATCAAGATCCGCTCTCTTTTCATGCAGGAATGAATGCGGCTGTGAGAGCCACAGTTCGAGTGGGGTTGTACACTGGAGCCAAGGTGTACTTTGTCCATGAGGTTGGTACCACTTCAATCCATTACTACAGTAAATTATATAACCTGAGCAAATTAAAATAGATAAATAATCAATTATTATATGTGTTCTACTTTTATGAAAACGGAGAAAAACAATCAAGTTTTACACAAGTTGTATTATTATTCAACAGCATCCCTTCAGTGGTTCAATCTTTCATACAGGAATGTTAGTAGGACTAAAGCGAAAATAAAAGAATGTGACGAACATGAAGTTGCTTCACTTCAAGTATTATTTTTAAAGGGGTAATTTTCTGTTGTATTGTTACCAGGGTTACCAGGGCCTGGTTGACGGGGGAGACAATATCCGCCCAGCTACCTGGGAAAGTGTGTCAATGATGCTGCAGCTGGTGAGTACAAACACACACAGGCAATGATAATATGTGCACTATATATAGTCTCTCACATGTACTAACAGTCCAGCTTTTACTCTCTATGGTGCAGCGTTGAAGGTCAAATAGTCAGTTAAATGCCAAGGTTCATTAGAAAGCAACACTTCAGCGACACATGTGTGAAGGTTTCAAATTCTACCACCCAAGCTGTGTCCTTCACGTTTGAGACTGAAATCCTTTCTCCTCGTCGGACATCAGGGTGGGACTGTGATCGGTAGCGCCCGCTGTCAGGACTTCCGCACCAAGGAGGGGCGCACCAAGGCGGCCGGTAACTTAGTCAAGCTGGGCATCACCAACTTGTGCGTTATTGGAGGTGACGGCAGTCTCACAGGTGCCAACCAGTTCAGGACGGAGTGGCAAGACCTGCTGGCTGACCTGGTTAAAGCAGGTGAGATCCACCTTCTAAGATCTGCACACTGCAAAACATTTGAAGGTGGTTTAAGTTGAAAATGAAAGTCTACCTGCTGTCTTGAAAATGCAATTTAAGTCAGAAAGAAAATTCTTTTGGTTTTAACTCAGAACTTAAAGTTGATTTAAGAACAAGAAATAAGTGTCTAAAAATTGTTTTTTAGGTTCATTAATCTTGACTTGTGAGTTTTAACTTAATGCTGCAAACCAAATAACTATTTCACAATATGTAAGAAAATACTGTCCTCACCTAGTTAGAGCTCGCACTTTTCTGTTATTTTCACTCACTATATCAAGTTAAAATAACTACTTATTTTACTTTAGAATAATTAAAATTCTTGTTTCAAATTGCATGAACAACATTTCTGATCTGATAACAAATTTTATTAACCATCAAAATGAATTTTGCTCAGAAACATTTAGCATGAACAGGACATTATCCTCAAGCTTTTCAAACTGAAAATTGTACTAAAATGACTATTTGCCTGAAAAACACACAAGAATCAGATCAATGTAACACTCTTCCATCTCACTCACGGTGCAACACAAGGTTATAAAAACAAGCCGCTAAGCATTTTGGAAAATAGTTTCCACTCCTCTCTTTTTCTTCTTTCAGTTTTTTAATTGCTAACCTAAAAACTCAAGTTTGTTCAACTCTTGGAGGTTTAACAAAATTAATAACAAGTTAACACAACTTACTAAGTTTGTCTTTCACAAATTCACACATTTAGATTCAAAATCTAAAACTCGCTAAATTTCTTTGACTAAAAGAGTAGAAGATAGTAGACACAACTAAATGTGGCTCAAATGTTTTACAGTGCACAATATGAATTCAAGATTTCTAATAAATGATCAGTATAAATATGCTATATAAGCATTTTTTAAAAGATGTTTGAATCCGGTTTCAGGAAAAATCACAGCAAATGAAGCAAAGAACTCTTCCCACCTCAACATTGTCGGCATGGTGGGCTCCATCGACAATGACTTCTGTGGAACTGATATGACCATTGGCACTGACAGCGCCCTGCATCGCATTATTGAAATAGTAGATGCCATCACAACCACGGCACAGAGGTAAGCATGTAGGTTTTAAAATGTTCAAAGACAGAAGCAGCAGGTGAAACTTTTGCAGGCTTTTGACAATAAGTGCTTCTGTGTGCAGTCACCAGAGGACCTTCATCTTGGAGGTAATGGGTAGGCACTGTGGGTGAGTACAGATTTTATGTGTGTTTTGGAAGAATTAGAATGAAGTTTCACATAACAACCACAGAACTAACTTTTATGGAAGAGGATTAGGAGTACTAAAATAAAAAAAAAATCAAAATAATTCTGACTTTAATCTCAGAAGAGAAAAGTGGCCCTAAATCCTTCTCTGTAAACATTTTACATGGTAGACCAACACAAGGTTGTGCATAAGTTTGAAGTGGAAGCTGTTCTTTGAGGACCTTAGTTGTCAAAGAGCATTTGTGAACAAGCAGCATCATGGAGACCAAGGAACACAGCAGACAGACTAGAGACAAAGACATGGAGACATTTAGGTTGCTTTGAATGCTTCACAGAGAACTGTTCCATCCATCTTTGCAAAATGGACAAAATATGGCAAACTAAGTCCACCAAGATATGGTTTTTCAAGAAGCCATAATCACAGAAGCAGCAGGATACCTGCAGTAACTCTGGAGGAGCTGCAGAGATTCACAATTGTGAGAATCTGTTGACACGATAAGTAGTATTAATGCAATCCACAAATCTGAGCTTTATAGATTATGAACCCAAGAAAACCCTTGCTGAGAGAAAGCCATGAGAAATCCCATTTGCATTTTTCTAGAAGCAGTGAGAGCAACAGCATACCTGGTGCTCAGATGACAGCAAAATTAGATATTTTTAAACTGCATGAAAAAAACACATCTAATCACCTTGATCGTACTGGGAACAGCGAAGCTGATCAGAGCTGATGGGACGATGGATGGAGGTAAAAACGAGCCAAACCTGGACGTAAACCTTTGCAAGACTGCCAAAGACTGAAGACGAGGTTCACCTTCCAGCAGGACAATAATAATAAAAATGCAGTTGGTGCAACAATGGAATAGATTAGATCAAAGCACATTTCTGTACTAAAATCATCTAATTAAAGCATTTTTAAACTAATAATTAGTACATTCTTTGTTGATGTACGGGCCCATAAATTCTTCAGAATAGGAAGCACCAGAACATGCCTTTCAATTGAAGCAGATGGAAACACCTAGAGAGAAATAGCTTTTCTTCAAAGTTTCCCACATGTACAGTCAGAGTAAAGCTTTAAACAGCTGTTTCTGTGTATTGTAATTCTATGTTGCAATAACATTTTATTGTGTACAGCTACCTTGCCTTGGTGACTGCTCTGGCCTGTGGTGCCGACTGGGTCTTCATCCCAGAGATGCCTCCAGATGAAGGATGGGAGGAACATCTGTGTAGAAGACTTACAGATGTAAATTTCCTGCTCTTTAATGTCACATTTATGTTTAATTTGGCTTCTGCCATAAACCTTTCCCTGCCCTATTGTAGCAAAGAGGTCGTGGTTCCCGTTTGAATATCATCATTGTGGCAGAGGGAGCAATAGATCGCAAAGGAAAACCAATCACCTGTGACCTAGTCAAACAGGTCAGTGCACCAGAATACTAGGAAATAAGCACAAACTATGCCAAGAAGTTTTCTCATAAACAATGTCTTTTTCAAGCTGGTGTCAAAGCAGCTGGGCTTCGACACCCGAACCACCATCCTGGGCCATGTGCAAAGAGGAGGAACGCCCTCTGCTTTTGACAGGATCCTGGTAATGCCTTAATAAACCAGTTTATCATAGTCATTTTTATAAGATTTATTGATTATGTAAGAGCCTCTCTTGTTTTTTATTATAACCCAGGCAAGCAGGATGGGTGTGGAGGCTGTCATGGCTCTGCTGGAAGCCACACCAGATACTCCTGCCTGTGTGGTCAGCCTGTCTGGAAACATGGCTGTCAGGCTGCCTCTAATGGAATGTGTGCAAGTGGTAAGTCAGCATGACGATACATTCACGAACATTAAGTCTGCCAGGTGTTCATTAGGTAAAAACTGTGATTCTGCAGTGAGTTGAAAAGACATTAAATTCAGTTGTTTGTAATTTTGTCACTCTATGTACTTTATTGGAATTTATGTTTATGTTATTCAGTGTTAAAACAGTGGTGGCACCATTATTCTCAGTGGATGTTTTTTTTAAGCTGGTCAAATATCAATATATTGATATTGATGTTAAAACTTGCAAAACCTTGAGACTGGGATGGAGGTTCGTCTTCCAGTAGATCAGCGATCTAAATAAAGTCGGAGCTACAGTGGAATGGTTTAAATCCAAATATATGCATGTGTTGAAATGATCCAGTCAAAGTCCAGGCCCAAATTTATCTGACAATGTCGGACAAATGTCTAAAATTTTATTTACCAGACACTCCTTATCCACCCCTATAAAACTATTGTAATTCCAACAATAGGTGATTCTTCAGGGAGCTAAGTACAAACTCACACCACAGTTTTCAGATTGTATATTTATCCTTTCATGTTTAAGCACTACTTTGTATTGGTTTATCGCATAAAATTCCAACAAAATACATTAAAGTTTCCCATTGTAACATTGCAAAATATAAAGAAGTTCAAATGTTTTTGCAAAGGTTTTGATTGACTTAAAAATTTTTGATTAAAACTTATGTATTTGCTTTTCATACCAGACTAAAGACGTCACCACAGCCATGGCTGAAGGACGGTATGACGATGCGGTGATGCTCAGGGGAAAGTAAGGCCTGCACCTATATACATTTTAATTTCTACCCACTGTGTTTGTTTTCAAATGAATGTTCACTTTTGCTTTTCTAATAACAGGAGCTTTGAGAACAACTGGAACACATATAAAATGCTTGCCCATGTGAACCCTCCAGAAACAAAGGTTAGAAACTACTCCTTTAGATGTAGTGGAAATTTCCCAAAATTCTTCTGATGAGGGTTATATATAAATATATATATACACACATATAATTTCAGAGCAATATCAACATTGCCATACTGAACGTCGGCGCTCCATGTGCAGGAATGAATGCTTCAGTACGTGCAGCAGTCAGGATTGGGCTGCTTCAGGGCCACCGGATGCTGGCGGTGCATGAAGGCTTTGATGGCTTGGCACATGGACTGGTAATGTACTAGATCAGGCTGTAAATGAGACATGTTGAGCACTGTCCCTATGAATAAAAATGGACTATTGGGACATAATCTTGTTTTATCATCACAATGTAAAACCTGAACTTATAATGGGACAAAATGGTCTGATTGCATGTACAGATTGAGCCAGTTGGTTGGTCTGGAGTGGCAGGATGGACTGGAAAGGGTGGTTCCATGCTTGGCACCAAGAGGTGAGCCAGTTCAAGAAGACCTGGGCTTCAATAGATTCTTTAATACTTCATTGAATACTGGTTGCCTTAAAGAAAATCTAAATCTGTACTGACAGGACGTGATGTTCATTATTTTTGTTATGAAGGACCCTGCCTAAGCAGCTTCTGGAGGAGATCAGTCTGAACATCACAAAGTTCAACATCCATGGTATTGTCATTATCGGAGGCTTTGAGGTGAGACACTTTTGACTCTGTTTCAGTTTTAAAATGCTACAAAATCCATTTGACTTCAGCAACAAAATCAGTCAATAGTGGTTTAATGTCCCTTAGGGAACTGCATGGTTCTTGTAGTCATAAAGTTATGGCTTAATTCTGGCTGGTATTTACCAGCTTATTCAAATGGCTTTGTTTCTTGACATAGCCCAGCTTTTTTTAAGGATAGTGTACAGTGAGCTCCACCATTTGTGATGAGAAAAGATGTCAAATATCCAGCTGAAATTGGTGGTAACAAAATGCGTGTTGTTGCTCTACCAGTTGCTGTGGGATATTTAACCAAACATCAGTGAGGATGTATATGTCATATTTGAACCTATTTGTATAAGTTTACCATATTTGGGCTGCAAGGATTCACATGTTTTAAACTCACTGGAGATGTACAGCCATTCTGTAATGAGAAAGGAATGTTTTAAATGTGTTCGTAAAAGCCCCCAATAAAAATGTAGTTCTTGCCAATGAGGATTGTTTGTAAACTTGGATCCTGCAAATGCTTGAAAAAAGCATGTCCTTTTGAGTTATGGCTTTCCTCCCCACAGGCATTCCTGGGAGGTCTAGAGATGGTGGAAGCTAGAGAGAAGTACGAGGAACTGTGTATTCCCCTCGTCGTTATTCCTGCTACCGTCTCCAATAATGTCCCTGGATCTGACTTCAGCATAGGCGCAGACACAGCCCTCAACACCATAACCATGGTAAACATCTGACTGTGTAGAAACATGAAGTAATCCATAAACAATCAGGTCTTTTTCACTCATTGTTGTTTCCTGTCACTTGTTCACGTTCTGCAGACATGTGACCGGATCAAACAGTCTGCTGCCGGCACCAAGAGGAGAGTGTTCATTGTTGAGACCATGGGGGGATTCTGTGGCTACCTGGCAACCATGGCTGGGTTGGCATCTGGAGCAGATGCGGCCTACATTTATGAGGAACCGTTCAACATTCATGACCTCGAGGTCTGTCTGTATGTCTTCTCATGACCAAAAGATAAAAAGAAACAAAATCATAGCATTCATCAGCGAGAGATGGGCAGATATTTCTGTCAGTCTGATCGATGATTTGTTTGTAGCTGAACGTTGATCATCTGGTGGAAAAGATGAAGACAACAGTGAAGAGAGGGCTAATTCTGAGGTTTGTGGGAAATAAAACCACACATTTTTTCATCCTGCTCACATTCACTGCTATTAGTTGGTGTTTATGTCTTGTCTGAAACTTCTACTTTTGCTTCAGAAATGAGAAGTGCAACGCAAACTACACGACTGATTTCATCTTCAACCTGTATTCAGAGGAGGGGAAGGGTGTGTTTGACTGCAGAAAAAATGTTCTTGGTCATATGCAGCAGGTTTGTTACTCTGTGATTCTCTGTTTGTTGGTCCACTTCTCATAGTTTGGCACAGCCACCTTGAAAAATAATTTTTTTTTCTTCTCAGGGTGGAACACCCAGTCCTTTTGATAGGAACTTTGGCACAAAGATGGGAATCAAGTCTGTTCTTTGGTTGACTGACAAGCTGAAGGAATGCTACAGACATGGTGCGTGTTTGAAAACATAAAACATCTGGTGTTCTTGTTTATAATTTTAACAAAGCATGTTCTTTTTGACTCTATAATGTCTGTTTATAAATTAAACCTGCAGGTCGCATCTTTGCCAACTCTAATGACTCAGCCTGTGTGTTGGGAATGAGGAAAAGAGCGTTGGTGTTCCAGCCTTTGGCAGACCTAAGAACTGAGACTGACATTGAGTAAGACCCTATAAATTTTACTTACAGTACCCTGTATTAAAACCCCTTGGACTTATTAAATTTTTGATTTTGCAAGCATAAATTGCAATATATTTTACTCCAATTTTCCCTAATAGACAATCACAAAGTAGGACGTCATTGTAAAGTTGAAGAAATGTATGCCTTCTCCAATCTTTTTACGAAGTAAAACTTGAAAATTGTGTCATGAACATTTGTTCAACAACTCCACTTCAGTTACCTTGTTAAACAACCTTTTGGTTCAGTTACAAAGGCAGTCATTTTGAATTATGAAAATTGAACTTTCTTCACTTTGTTCATTGCAAATTTGCTCAATTGTAGTCAAATTCAATGGAGAGTTTCAAAGTCTTTGTGCAGATTCTCAGTTGGATGTTGGTTTTGACTTTGACAGGGCCATGTAATCTTTCCCTAACATATCTCAGTTATGCTCGTTGGTCCTTCATTTAAATCCCCCCAAAATAAATCAAAGATTGTGGTTGTAACAGGACAAAATGTAAATAAGTTTTGAAGGACATTTATTTGGCCTTTTTAACATTTTTTTTTTTTTTTTTGTCTTTAGACTTTTTTTTACTGATAAGCATTGTCCTTTGCAGACACCGTATTCCAAAGATCCAGTGGTGGCTGAGGCTGAGGCCCATCTTGAAGATCCTGGCCAAGTACAAGATCAACTTGGACACCTCAGAGAGGACTGCAATGGAACATGTCATCAAGAAGAGAGGCTTAGTTCCTCAGTAGCTTTTCTATGTCACTACTCAAGAGACATCAGTTCATTGTCTTATTTTTAAAGTACTTTGTAAACTCTAACTTGAGGATTGTGCAATAATAAAGACATTAACATAAAAATGTTGTTTAACAACTTGTATTTACAAATCATACTGTCAGTGTTTAAATAAATCGAGTGAAATGCATTTGCTAAATTGTACAAACAGCAGAATTTTAGGAAATTTACATTCTGATTGATTTCTTGTTTCATCCAACATTGTGTGGAACTATATTAGATAGTATATTAGATAGTTTTTACTTCTATGTTGGTTAGAAATTATAAATGCCTCAATTACAGCGTCCCTAAAGAGATTTTCTGAAGTCTGGGTTTGGTGATAAAAAAATGTTTCCCCTTTAAGTTTTTTTGTTAAATATTAAAATTATAAATTAACCAAGTTTACTCTCTAGTTTCCTTTTTTCCATTTTTTAGAATACCAACATTTAATCATGCATTGTGTGAATTAGAAACTTTGGCTTTGAAATTCCCTGCAGTTTTTGATCTTCACTTTAGAATAAAAAATAAAAGAGAATATCTAAAGACAAAATGAAGGGTGTTCAAGATTTTGGAATAGCATTTGATGTTGCAGCATGAATTAAATCATGAGGGTAAAAGAAGAAATTAATACATTCAAAATGTACCGTTTTTGTTTTTTTTTTTAAAGAAAATATAATATTTTTGCACACTAGACTTCCATGCTTAATTAAGTTTGTTTAAAACTAAATTAAACATGATAAATTGTAAAAATTTTATCATATTTTACCAAATGTTTAAACCTGTCGCACGCTATAAAAACGTGACGAGTAACTGCAATGAAGACGTGCTATCTATTTAAACATCTGAAAGAAATAGCCGAAACATACCGAATATAGTTAAAATATAGTTGAAATATACTGGAATATCTATAAATCAATATGGGATTTTGTGGTCTGTTCTTAAACAGGCTTGTGCATGTTTCTTTAAAAATAAAACACCCATAATTCTAAGCGTTTTCTTGGCAGCTTATGATTGGTTCGCTGAGATCATTCAAAAACAGTGCGCCGCGGGTGCCGTTGGGAAGTGGAGCACAAACGTAACGGAAGTTTTTGTTAAAAGCTCCTTCTCAAACTTTTGGTATGAGGAACAACTATCTAATTTTTCGGCCGTGAGGACAATATTTCCGCCAATAGTGAATACATCAAGTAAGTTCATGCTGCTTTAAGACTTTAGCTAAATACTAGCGTCATATTGAACCGCGGGGACATAACTAGTAGCTGGTCACTTTATTAGACACGGTTTGGGCAGGAGGTATCGTTTAATGATTTGTCTTTTACAGGAGTCGACATGAAGTGTTTGAAAGTGGAAGACTACATCAAGAGGACTGTCTCTGTTGAAGAGACGAGGCTTTTGTCTCAGGAATTTGAGGTTGGCATAACAACCAAATTCTTAGATTTTACCTGCAGATATACGTGAATCAGTTCGACTGTAAATTACATTTCCTAAGCATTAACTAATCAGCTACCCTACAAAAATCCATCCATTCTGTGTTAAATTGACTTATATTTTCTTACCATATTTCTTTTTCATCTTCTTCTTTAGAAATATGCGATTAGTAATCCTGGACTTCATGTTCGCGTACTATGTGACAGGATTATCAGAGCTTGTAACCATCAGCTTGGACTCACATCCTGTCACTCTGACCACGCCAAGGAGTTGGCGAATTTGGTGGGGCTGATTCTTCATGCCTATGACACGTCTGTGAAGATTGTGCCGCGGCACAGTCCGTTGTATATGGAGATGATCCTTTTCCATGTTGTCAAGAACCTATGCTCCTTAGGGGAATACGCTCTTTGCGGTCAACTGGCTGGAATCCTTTGCTGCAGGATTTCAAAAGTACAAGAGGTGTGTATTGTCAAGAGTGGCAGTCATCTTTGACTTAAATATTGTTTATTTGGGGTTTTCAATAATGAATTTTACATAGGAACAACAGTTTTTGCAGCCCCCAACAAGTTTATGGCATAATTCTGGCTTTACTTTTTGAAAATCCTGTTTATAATTGGTAGAGATTATTTAAATAGTTATATTCCCTGGTACTAATTCAGCTTGTAGGCCCTGAGATTGTGCCTGTTCCAGAAATTTATAGTTAAGATGTGTTTTGTTTAACAAGATTTGTTGATTTGAGATTGCATTTGATAATTTAAAGGTTGTCCTTCTCCTTGATGATTTATCTTTTTGTTCAACACACCTTTACCACAGACAGTGAAGACGACCCTCAGCATTATGCTACCACCACTATGCTTGACAGTTGTACAATGTTAAATTTTGAAAGCCTTGGCTCCTCCAAACATATTCTCAATAATTAGTTCTGTCTGATGATCACAAATAAAGGTGGGTTGTTAGTAATTATGTGCAACCCATTTCTTCTATCATAATCATATTGAAAATTTTTTGGATTCTTAAAAGCTTGGTCTTTGCCAAAAATTATTCCAATGAAATCTACAATATCTGACAAGGAAAATTATAAAACATTATCTAGCCACAATTATGTCAGGAACTTGTTTATGTCTACAGAGAACATGTGGTTGAGGTGAAACATGCTGAGACAAGACAGTGGGAACATGTATTTCTTTTTCAACCTGAGAGGGATGCTGCAAATTTACAAATTTAAACTTTTGAGTTTTTGTCAAAAACATTGAAATATTAGTATTCCAACTTGGAATATCGGGGGGAAAAAATCAACAGTTCTGTCGTCATTAAAAGCCCAAAATAATATATTCTTGCTTATGGAGATTCTACATTTTTGACTGGAAATATGTGTTGTATTTTAAAATCCACCTTTGCTGACATTGTCAGCTCTAATGTGTTTTGTGTTATTTGTAGACTGGAGAGGATTGCAATGTTCTCTTGCGGAGCTGTTTCACGGTGTTTTGGAATGGCCTCTCTGCTGCTAAAGAAAAGAATGCACTGAATCCTCGAGATAAACTGCGCTGGCAGATTCTAACTTATAGCTTCTTATTGTTGCTGGAGTCAGAAACGGAGCCTCCTGCTTCCTTGAAAACCTCCGAATACATGCAGGATGCCATCACTGCATTTGAGAGTAGCTTTGAAGTCCTGACCACGGAGGATGCTTCATATCTTCTGGAGGAAATAAAAACAATGCTTAAGAGAACTAATGCTGGGAGTGAAGCCTGTGAGGAAGGGGAGAAAATTCAACATTTACCAATATCTCGTTATTATGTGCCATCTGAAATTATACTGCTGTCAGTGAAGGCAATCTGCAAGGTCGGCTACCACAATCTAGCCCGATGCTTCTTGACTGACATGGAGAGGATGACTGTTGGCTTTCCAATGACACTGCTGGTTCTCTGCAAATGGGGAATAATGATTCACTCAACAAAGAAGGCTAATGAAGAATGTCACGAGGCTTTGAAATACTGTGCGAGAATTTTAAGATCTGTTTCAACTGAGCTGGACTTCAGAGAAGGTCACGCAGTTCTTGAAGTTTGCAACCTGTTGGTATGGGCTGTTGAAAATGGACACAGCAAAGAGCTGAGTGGGACAGAGCTACTGGCTCTGTTTTCATTTCTGGAGGAGTACCAAGAGCGGACACTGAGAATGCTTGATAAGGTTAGTGTTGCCTCCTGATGGGTCATTGTTTCTCAATTCTGGTCCTCACGGACCACTGCTCTTCATATTTTAGATGTCTCTGTTCCATAACATCTGATTCAAATGATTTCATGACTTCCTCTGCATCATCAAGTGCTGCAGCTTCCTGTTAGAAGGGAAAACACGCAGTGCAGTGGTCCCTGGAAACTGGAATTGAGAGACACTGTATTACGCTTAAAATCTGTGTTCAAATAAACTGTAAAAGAAACAAAAAACTATCATTTTCTTTCTTTCCTAGGTTTCAGAATTTAAAGTGGTGGGGGAAAAGATTCGAAAGTCACTTTGTTTGAACATTTACCACGGCTTTGCATTGGCATATGAGAGCATGAAGACATCACAGGTAAACTTTGCATTTAAAACTGTTTGCAAAACTTACCAAAAAAATTGTATCTAAACACAAATAACATTAATATTTTGCAATCTCAAGTTTTTGAAACCTGAGAGATCGAAACCTTTGAAAATTGCCGGCAATTTTAAAAGCTTTGTAAGCTTTTCTGAAGTTCAAAAAGCTTACACCAAATCAGATTTTGTTTTGTTTTTGAACAAATGAACAAAAACTCTGTAAGAGTCAACTTTGGATGCACACACTGTTTGGTTTTGAGTTTTTGATACGTCTGATTTGTTGTACTTAGCTGCAGGACAGTGACACTCTGGACAGGATTGTGCTTTACTGCAAAGCAACAACTGGGCTGCTGATGACTGAACTTCACAAGTTGTTAAATGAAAGCCTTTTGAGCAAATCAGGTGACCGGTTTGTTTCTTTTCAATATGGATTGTCAAGTCAACTCTGAAATTGTTGCATCATTTTATAGCCATCTGAATGTAATTTGATTATCATAGCTGTTGTGCATAATCTACTTTATAGTGGTTGCTGTGAGCAATTTGGCTTGTTGCATGTTCAATCGCCGCCTGTATGAGCAGGCTTTTGCGCTGGTGGAAATCGTCTGCAAGGATCTGATCAGGAAATGGCCCAACACACTTTCAGCTGACAGAGTAAGTTTGTCAAATACGATACTATCTACCAGACCCCATGTTACATATACTGTGTATTTAGTTGATTATTATTATATTTTTTTTATTTCTGTGGTGGCAAACCAGTTAAGTCGACCCTTCATGCTGGCTGTGCAAACTTCACGGCGGGCTGGAAAACTGCAGCGAGCGCTTGACTGGATAATCATGTGGCTGAAGGCCCTGGGGGACCAAATGACAACTCTTATGGCTGAACCCATCTCTCTTTGGGTCAAAACAAAGGGTGATGGCGCCTGTAACGATGACGAGGATATAAGACTTGTGTACAGAAAAATACTATTTTTATAAATACATGTATATAATTCTTTTTGTTTTGTATGTATGTAAACTTTAATATTAATTTACAAAAAGACCTTGCATTTGTTTGTGTTAAAATCAGGACTTTACGTGATGGTTTTGGTGCCGACGGCCTTGAGGAGAAAGTCATGCTGTGCCTTTTGGATGAAGAGCTGCGTGCCTATAAGGAGTCGACCAGAGACACGGCTCAAGAACGTTACAACACACTCTGTGATCTACTGGACATCTGCCAGGAGGAGAGTGCTTACCGGCATCTACGTGCCGTCTACCTCTGTGAAATGGCCCAAGTGGTGTGCTTCCAGGATTTCCGTGAGCAAACTGACTGGTAATAATTTTTATTACAGAAAGTATAATGAACTGTCATCCACAAGTGTCTTTTTGTTTTTATCTTTAACAAATTAATACCACAAAACTATCTTGATTAGTTCTTGTTTTTTTGTTTTTTTTTCTGCCAACACAGCATGGCCGTTGATTTCACCAACGAAGCTTTAAGGCTTCTTGACGAAGAACCAGAGACTTCAGAAAATGCTGACAGACTGAAAGATGACAAAGCACAAGCCTTACTCTGGCTTTATATTTGCACTCTGGAGAAGAACCTGCAGGAGGTGATTGTTTTGTTTTTTGTTTGTTTTGTTGGGATTTTTTGTCTTGTTTTTGGGGGGTTTTTTGGTATTATGAGAATAGGAGTGATGGATGGCGGTCAATTAGTTTCAACACCATTACTGTTTTTCACAACTAGAAATGTTGGCAGCGTTGTCTATGCTCTGTCAAACTGATTTTTGTCTTCTTTTCAACACCTTTAAAGCTTTGAAAGAGCAACTTTTTAACGTCGGCCCATTTCTAGTAGTTTAGACTTCAGTTTTGGGTCAACATTTTCTAAACTGTTGTAAATTATTTTCTTTTTTCACCAGGCAATTGAAAATGATAAAAAACGTAAAGAGCTGCGTGAAAACACAGAGGATGCAACAAATCCTGTAGGCAACAATGACTTTGATTATGAAGACAAGCAGAAGACACAGGACAGAACTCTGGTGTATGAAGGGCTACATCTGAACCTGTCTGCAGAAAAAAGTAAGGCAGCTGATTTTTATTTGATCATCTTTCTCTTTCTCATCTTAGAATTTTAATTGACTTTGGTTGCAGTTCTGGAGTCGTTGCTGTAGGCTTATTGAATTTTTTTTAGTCATAAAATACAATATGAATAAATTTCTTTTTTCTCTCACTTTTAAGAGCTGTGTCAGCCACTAGAAAAAGCTCTGGCGTTCTGGAGTGACCTTTTTAAGAATCGAGCGGTGCCTGCTGTCAGAAACGCTAAGCAGACCTGCAGCTCCATATCTTCTGCTGCTGCTCTCTTCAGACTCATTGGGAAGGTAATGGCAACAAATATATCACAACTATTGCATCTCCTTTGCTTGTTTTCTGTCTAGTTGTAAAATTAAATGCATATTTATATAGAAGATCATTAAATAAACTGGAAATGCCTAGTTAAATTGATTTACATGTTCAAGTATAAAAATGGACTAAAAATATTCACTAATGTGAAAAGCTCAAACATGCTTTTAAGTGTTTCTTTCATCGTCCTGTTATTTATTTATCATGGATTTAAAAATAACATTGTTAATCTTGACTGAATTGAATTAGTTGGAGGTGTTAATTATTTTAACAATTCTAGAAAGAGAGAAACTACATTTGATCTCGAGATGTTTTATGGTATGCATTTGTGAATAGTTTTATTGCATTAAAAGGTAAAAATTATTAATATATTTTTTTTTATTTCTGATACAGCCCCTGAAGGCTCTGGAGGCGTACCGCCTTGTGATTAAATTTTCCCGTGAACTTGCTGATACTGGCTATTGTGCTGCAGCTCTCTGTCAAACAGCCAGCATCCTCCTGGACTTGGGCTCTGCTGACCTAGCTATGGTGAATTAATTTTTGTTTGTTTTTGGTTTGTTAAACGGAAAATGGAACAGGTAGTTTTGTTTTTTCTAAAATCTGCCACATAACTATTGTAATCCACTTATGATTTATCTCAAGGCCCCGATAGAGGAAGCAGAGAAAATGCTTTCTTCAAACACCAAAGATGATGGTCCTCCATTTCTCTCTATTCTGGTTGTCTTGTTAAAGGCTCAGTACTTCTACAGCATAGGACAGGTATGCAATCTTTGCACATCCAGCATGGTTGATTAGTCAGGTTATTGTACTGATCCTGTGTTTTTTGCCTATATTTTAGATTAGCATTGGACTCCCTTATCTGTGTCAAGTGCTGGAAGAAGTAAATGACGAAAAACAGTCAAAGAACTGGTACCTGCTGCGAGCTCGGACTCTGCAGACCCTCAGCTCCTATTTGAATCTGGACGTCAGTCAGCTGCCTCAAGCCCAAAGAAGCCTTATCTCTCAGTTCGGTGAGTGGAGGTCATATGCAGTACTTTTGCATCTAAATGTCTGCAAACGTATTCAAAACATTTGAACCTTGTTTTTGTTCTAATACTATAAGTGCCAGTGTGTTTTAGTCATATGTTATAGATCAACAAAAAGTGGCACATGGGTGAAGAAAAGGGAAATTGGGATGATGTTTTGAAAATTTTTACAAGTAAAAAGTCTTAAAAGTTTTTATCAAAGAAAAAAAGATGGAAGATACAAATGCATGCCAAATATTCAGTTCACTGAATTACTATGAAAAATCACCTAATTAGTCCAACTGTGTAACTTTAGACTGGGATGAGGTTTCAAGCAAAGTTTATCCCAATGATTAATATATTTATATTTTGGATGAAATATCAGAAGTTTTATTATTATTATTATTTTTTTTTTTTTTATTTATTTATTTTTTTCATTTAAAATGGCCTAGTCAATGTTCAGACCTAAATCCAATTTAAATGTATGTAGCAACTTGAATACTGGTTATCAGATGCCATCCATCCACTCTGGCTGAAATGAATTATAAAGCTACTTTGCAAAGACAAATGGGCAAAACATGTTCTCTGTTAATGTGCAGCTCTGGTAGAGACACAACCCTAGATATGTAATCTGACCTATAAAAACGTTAAATGGGTGTAAATACTTCGGCAAGGGGCTGTATTAAGATGTTTTTATTTTTTTCTTAAAGCCAAGTAATGATATGTTTTTATCTCAGGTATAACTTCTCCTGATACTGCCATGTATGAGGGACTTAAGCTTCTCTGCAGCTTACTGATCACTTTAGTGGGAAAAGGCCTGTATGGGAACACTACACATAACGAAGAAGTGCGCTTTGTTCACCAAGGTATTATTGAAAGACATTTTCCCCCATAACAAGACTCTCTTCCTGTTTCTGGCTTTTGTCAAGAACAGCCAGATCTCATCACAGTCTCTTGTCTTTAACTAGGAGAAAACCTGGTCATGAAGTGGCAGCTGCTATCAGAGCTGCTGAGCTCCACTGCAAAGCTGGTCGCCGTGCGGAGCAGCTCTGGTGCCATCAATGATGCCAGGTTCCAGTGTTTAGAAGCCCTAAAACTGGCCATCAAGCTGCAAGCACTTGGCCGGTATGCAGGGGGAGCCACACAGGGCTCTGATTATAATTTGGTTATGTTAGTTGATTAGGCACAAGTAATGCAGTAAATCTAATATGCAGCTAGTTTTTATCTTGTTTGCTTTGTATTTATTTCTTATAGATGTGTGGAGTTCTTGGTTCTTAAAGCAGAATTGGAGCTGATGCAGGGGGAAACAGAAGAAAGTCGAACAGATCTGAATTTTGTCAAAACCCTCCTGGAGCACGACACAGGTATGTGAACGCACTGATGCATCGGTTCAAAAGGAGCTGCTTTCCTGTTACTGGTACATCAAAAACTATGAATATTGTAAAAACAGAAAAAGTTCCATGTGTTTTATATGAAGCTCGTACAAATTTGACATGTAGAGTTAAACATGTCAGCCTTTATTTCTTGCAGGTTTGATGATCATAGCTCATGGATAACGAAAACCAAAAATTCAGTTTCACAAGCGATTAGAAAATTGTGAAACTAAAAGGACTGGATCTTCTCTTAAATGCTCTTTCAGAATTAGCAAGATGCTACTCTTTTTCGCAGTTTTATAACAATAAGCTTAAAACTTTTTTTTTATTTTTTGATTTCTTTTTCCATTCGTCTCAGTGTATGTGGTGACTAGATAAATATGGGTCCTCTGAGAAGCAGAATGTGACAGTATTATTAATCATAAATTAATAGAAACACACTTACTTTTCTTTCTCTTTCCCTTAGATTTGTCAGATCAGGTTAAAAGGACGGATGTCAAAATCAAACCGAGAAAAGGTCGTCCTGCTCAAAGACCTCAGTCGCCTCTTCCATCCATGGAAAATGAGCTAAAGGACATCTTGAGCATCAGGTGGAGCGCCAAAGAAGTGGTCATGAAGGATGTGGCCAGCTCTCCGCCCCTTAAAGCTCCACCTCTGCGCTGGCTCTCCTCTCTGACCCATGAACCCAATTGTCAGTGTTTCTGCTGCTCAGAGCCATGTTTAGGCCGAGCAACGGCTCACTGGGCGGCAACACAGGCGGCGCTTGCTCTTCAGCTTGATCCAGATAACCTCAGTGTTACTTCTAAGCTTCACTGGGCAACTTTAGTCTGCTGTAAAAATGTCACCATGCGACTCAAGGAGACGCTGACTGAGCTCTTCCCTCCCTGTGACCCTGCAAGAGGCATCTCCAAACCGTCCCTGATGCAGGACGTGGTGGGCCGTGTGTACCTGAGCATGGCCCAGGCCGAACTTCAAACAAAGGCCAACAAGGTCTCTGGCTTGTGGAAAATACTAGATGCCGGCCTTGCATTTATGGATTCCACATCCTCTCCTGCGCTGCGACCTGTAAGAGGGCATTTGATGGCAACCAAAGCCATTGCTTTACTGATGAGTTTGGCTGCCAAAAAAGGCTGCAGGCCTGAGGAACTGTTTTCAAAGACCTGGACATGGAACGCACCACAGGAGCCGAAGGACATCGAGTCCGGGGAGAGATCAGTCCCACCTTCAAAACTGAAGAAGACCAAAGCCTCCATTCAAAGCCCGAATGCTGCTGAGAAAAAACAGCAACCAAAAAAGGTCAAAGCGGTCAAATCCAAAATTAAATTCACCGGCCCCTCAACCAAAGCAAAGGGTCTGGTTCCCATGACGCCAGTTTTTGCAAAGTCCTCTTCTGGTGTATTTGATTTCAATACAGTAGTTCCTACTTTGAGTTTCACTCCTGTTCAGAATGTGCAATGCCACGCTTCGGTACAGAAGGTGTCGAGAAGTACGACTAAATTCCAGTTTCATGTGTATGAAGACGTGTCACCAGTTCAGAACAAGGTTCCTCCTGTGCCCGCGGCTCCGAAACGGACCAAGAAAACGCGCTACAAGGTGAGCAGAAAACAGATTTACTGTCAGAACATAAAGATGATTGGACACCTCTCAAGCAAATAATTTTTTATATATTTTTAATTGCTTGCAGTGGAGAAAATTCTTTTGTACCTCTTTAACTTTTTCATATAGTTGCATTTTAACCTCAAAGTTCTGTATGTTTTACTGGAATATTGTGTGATAAATTGATAAAAGCTGATACTCCTTACACTAGGGTTGAGTGATATAGAATTAGTTTTGTCACAATATTTTGTGGTATTACTGAGATGACAATAAAAGTGACAATAAGAACTATTCATTACTCATTTTTTTAGGTGAATGTATAACTGTGACTGCATGAAATGACAATTGCGGCCTCAAAAAACCCAAATGCTGGTTTTGACAAACGTACCCAATTGTAACAGTTTATTTTTGATACCATTTACATAAAACTGCATTTAAACTCTCGAGCAAACATTGGAAAAAATGGTAAAAATAACAATTCCAACAATGCAGACATTTTTGATGGATTTTAAACATCATTAATTAAAATTTCTTGTGACACCGATGAATTGAAATTAAGAAATTTACCACAATAATTGATGAACATTATGATAAATGTCCACCTCCACTTTAGTCTGTAATAAATCTAAGTTTTACTAAAGTAAATCAAACTCCTCAATGATTTCCATTTGTTCAAATGAACTTTTAGATGTTTTATCATCAAACTGTCTCCTCATCTTGCCTCAGGTTGAGTTTAGCGATGAGAGTGACTCCGACGTAGCTGCCCAAGCAGACCTCAAAGTGTGTGCAGATGTGCGTAAAAATCGAACGTCTAGAAGAGCTGCTGCTAATCCTAAGACGGCCACAGATCCACCTGCAGAGAAGGCTGCAACCAGGAGGCCGACCAGAGCGAAAACGAGCGTGGCAAAACCTCTTTCGGCCTCTTCTGAGGATGACGAGGCTTTGCTTCGTCGGCCTGCGTCCAGCAGAAGAGGAAGAAGCAGAAAACAGCCATCCAAGACTGAAGAACTGCAGAATGAGCTGGACACCATGAGGACTATCGTGGAAGAAGCTGATGGTGTTCTAGACATAAGCATCGAGCAGCTCAGGACGTCGGATGCTGAGGAGAATCAGTCAGCTGCAGCTAAAGACATTAGTATGTGTTTGTTTTTCTTGAAAGAAAAACATTAGAAGAGGCCAGCAGAGATGCAGTGTTTTAAAATTGTGATGTGATAGCTATCAAATCATTCCTGTGTCCTCAGACATCGACCTTGAAGTGTTGAGGAGGGATATGTACTGTGATTTGGAGAAAGATGGGCTGCTTGAAAAGAGAAACAATGGCCGTCCAACAGAAGATCGATCAACCAACATCACTCATGCAGACATCACGCCAGGTATGTGACTCTAAGTTTAAAAAAATTTTGATAATGTATTCCTGTGCACAGTTTATCTAATAGAAATATGTTCCTGTTGAAAAGATTGAAGTTCTTAATTTTGTTGCATGCGTTTGTTTTGGTCCTCAGACAATCTTTCCGTGGAGGATGTTCAGGCTCTGCTGCACTCAGCACTGCTGACTCTTCATCACTTCCCCTGTCCAACAATCTACCCAAGCCTCTGCACTCTTCTGGCTCTGACCACAGGGGAGAGCGACCCTAAAAGCACAGCAATGTTGCACGTCCAGTCGTTGGGAGTCACCAGTCGCCATCGCACAATCCGCTACTTAAACAACTCTCGCCTGTAAGTTTGTATTTTTTAACTTGCTTAAGTGCGTCAGTTATTGAGTTGAAATCAATCTAGTTCATTTTATAAATTAGCTTTGCATTTTTTTTATCTAGAAAACTGAAAAAGAGGTCCAGCAATTTACCAGAAAAAATGGATGCTCTGAGTCTGAATGAGCCCAGTTTGACTGAAGAGAAGCTGTGTCAGATGGACGACATATTTTCCTTCCCCACTGCAGACCTCTGTTCCTTCCCCAAGAACCCGTGCCAACAGTTTACCCAACAAATCCAACAGCTTCCACCAGGTACAATGTCTATTCTCAAAAGCTTTCTAACTTTAAATATTTTTCTCTGAACTCGAACACAAATAAATGATCCCTATTTTTTTTTTTCTTCTCCATGTTCAGGAGTAACGGTGTGTTTGATGTCCGTGCTGGGAGTAAAACCAGGGGAAATGGGGGAAAGCTTAATGCTGACACGTCTGGAGAAGGACACTTCCCCCATCACTCTTCATATCTCCACTTCCAGACAAGAGGTTAGCTTGATTAAAAATGCTTTACTGTTTAAACAACTTTCATCAAAGTGTGTAAAAATCATGATCTAAAACAGAATTTTAAATTTGGCCACAAGAGTTTTTAAGTATGTTGTCTTAGCCATTATATTGGTCGTCAGATAACTCTTTGCTGTCTGCTAAAATGATTAATTTGTCGTGAAAATGTTCCCTGTCTTTGTGTTTTGAAGTTCACTGTTAGGTGGTTGGTGCAGGAGATGGACAGCATTCTGGTAGAGCAAAAGGTTGTGAGCTGCGTGGCTGAGAAAGCCAAGTGGTGGGAGGGTCGCCGAGCTCTTGATTGTCGACTTCAGGTAAAACATTTTAGTGGCATCACCTGATGTCAAATGAAATTATGAAAACAGATTTTTTTTTTTGTGACTAATACTCTATTATTTACAAAAATACTCAACTACAGAGAATATTTAATATTCTGTGGTTTTCACTTTTGAGTTCTTACCAAATGTTTACCAATTAATGACATTTTTCAGCAACTGCTAAAAGAAATGGAGAAAATGCTCGGATGCTGGCAGAGCTTTTTTTTACCTCTTGCACAAGATCCACAGCTCTCCGATCAGGCTAAGGAACTTTGCAAGGCTTTATCTAAGAGAGGAGTCGCTGTGAGCGAGAAGATGCTGAAGGTATGTTCCTTTTTTTTTTCCTTGGAGATCGAAGCTGTGGTCTATCTTGTTGTTTATCGACTGTTAAACCGCATTCTTTGTCTCTTAGATTGTGCTTTCAGCTTCTCACTCTCTCTCTGAAGAAGATCTTAAAAGATTTGGATCAGGACTTTCCCCAAAGTGGGACACAGCCTGTGATCATCTTTTCCACACAGCAGTGTCTCAGCTCTCAGAGAGAACGGAGGCCAAAGGTCACGTGGTTCTAATCCTGGACAAGGTCAGATTGTCCTGCATGACCGACTCTGTGCTGGTCAGAAATAAAATGTAACTGATTTTTGCGTTTGTGAAAAAGTGTTTAACACTTCCCACCCCTTGTTTTTAACGCAGTATGTTCAGAAGTTGCCATGGGAGAGCATGACAGCCCTAAAGTCTCACTCCATCAGCCGGATGCCTTCTCTGCATTCTCTGATCAGACTGAGCTTTCAGAAGGAGGTGAGATTTAGATCATTAGTACCGTCTGTGGTGCTCATCCAACTCGTAGCGTATTAGTTGTGTGTCGTGGAGATAATTTAGCAGGATACGTTTCCCTCGTCAGACGGATCCTCAGTCCGTCCTGAGGCAGGGTGTGGACCTGAAGAAGGTGTTTTACGTTCTGGACCCTGATGGCAATTTGAAAAATGCTCAGGATCGCTTCAAGGAATGGTTTTCCACGTGAGGCAAATATTAAATGAGACGCATTTCTGTCACCAGTTTATATTCTGTTACTGATGACCCTTTTGTGTGTGTATGTGTGAAAGTAAACCAGGCTGGCAGGGTGTGTGTGGTGTCGCTCCTGACTCAGGACAACTACAAGAAGCTGTTGCTTCCCAGGACCTGTACATGTGAGTTTGAGATGAAATTCTGGTAATATTCATTAAATGTACAGTAAGACTTAAAAATGTTTCATCAACTTCACTGTATAGTCAGTTTGTACTCTTTCATCTGTAGCACTGTCAAAAAAAAAAAAGAAAAATCTTAGATGGAAAATACAACTGCTACTCATGTTCTCAGGCTGTCACTAAGTAGACACAAAGAAAAATCAGATTTACTGAAATTTGAATGAATGTTGTGCAACTTATTGTGAATCAGTTGGAGGAAACAAAGCAGTTTGTTTTTATTTGTTTTGTTTTTTTTAAACTGAATGTCCCCGTTTTGCCGTAGTTATGTGGGACATGGAGCAGGAGCCAGGTTTCTGGACTGCCAGGCGGTCCTCAAGCAGGAGATGAGAGCTGCCTCGCTGCTTCTGGGCTGCAGCAGTGCCGCTCTGGCGGTCAAAGGCAATCAGGAGGGACAGGGCATCATTCTGAACTACCTCATATCAGGATGGTGAGATGAATCTTTTTGCTTGTATCCACATGCAGTAATTCATTTTTGGGATGACTGTGTGTGCATTGTGTCTGTCTGTGGTGTCTTTAAATGTGTTATTTTTCTCCTAGCCCCTTTATTTTGGGCAACTTGTGGGATGTAACTGATCGGGACATCGATCGCTTCACCAAGGTCCTGCTGGAGTCCTGGTTCTCTGCAGGATCCGGAGCACCGCTCTTGGAGTTCATAGACTCATCGCGTCAGGCCACACACCTTAAATACCTCATTGGAGCAGCACCCGTCACCTATGGGCTACCCATCCACCTGCAGTAGGACTGGAAGGCTTAAGATACCTAGCAACAAACAGAATAAACATTTCGTTTATCCAACCCCATGACGCTTTATTATTAACTCTGAATGTTTTTTTCTAACCCTCATTTTTTTTTTTTTTTTTTTTTTTTTTTAAATTGATAAATAAATAAATAAAATTATATGACAAAACAAGATTATTTTGAACTTTTTTTTTTTTTTATTAATTGAAAGAAATTAACTTTATAAATATA
>CAEFZX010000157.1:0-62714 GCA_903066825.1 Alfaro cultratus | reverse complement strand
ATATAGATATACAGTATATCAGCATTGAAATTGAGAGGTCCATACCCCATTTTTCTGAGGATGTGAAGTCTATCTTGACAAAATCTAAATAGAAGTGTCTGAGGGAAAGCCAGAAACACTTGAGGTCAGCGGCTGGGTTTCAGATGTCCCAGTGCTGTGAATTAGTCTGATAGATGGCGCTCAGCCTCACAGAGCGACACAGTGACTGAATCACTGAAAAGAAGGTTAGGGTTGATTAAAAAAAATCTTGACTGTCACACTATTTCTGATTAAGGTTTTTTTTTCCCCTTCCTTTCTGCTGTGTGGGAAAAGTACTTTCACACTTGGTTAGAGAGAGTTTTTAGCGATGCCAAGAAAGTAAAAATCAGTGAAATCCCAATTAACCTTCATCAAGCCCTGATAAAAGAAACTATTGAAAACGTCAATGGCAGGACACTTTGTTAGTTTGTTCTTAACATTGCTTTGTTAGTGAACACTGTCTTTTGTAAATGAATGAATGAAACTGTTATAAATAATGACTATTTTAGACTACGTGTTAAAAAATTATAGAAAGGTAATTGGCACTTAGTTTTTTTTCAGAACAGGATAAGACATTTTTGAGCAGGCGAAGATGACAAACTGAGACAGAAATACATTAATAAATCCAATTATGTTTTGTGACTAAGAATTTCTTTCCTTACTGCTGCACGTTTTCCAGGGTGTTCATGTAATCATTTAATTGTGCTGTGGATGTCTGCACATTACTGTACATATATGCGCAGAGAAATGAATGTAAAAGTCATCTGAAACTGAACAGAGGTGTAAAGCATCCTCTAGTAAGGTCTGCAGTGGAAAACTGCAGAAATGAAGAACAGATCCTGCTTAAGTCTTTCAGGAATAGTTTTGTTTCAATGGCAATATGTTTTATCTTACTATACTAAGATAGCACCTTAGCCAAACCTGCTTCTGAGTAATGGTTTGACAACATATCAATGTGCACCTGTGGATTTACTGTGGCGGTAATGACTGTCATCTTCCCTGGTCCTCTACGTGGCATTTTAATGATAACATTATAGATGACTGTGGGTTTTCTTTCTGAATATCACCTTCATTGGCCACTTTCAAAAACATATTTATCATTTCTCTCGTCTTTCACATATCAGAATGTAAATCACATTTCCCAGTCATAAATGATAAAGTACATTTCTGCACACTTGTCTTTAGTTTGTTGCGTATTTCCTCTGTTGGTGGTATATTTTGTCCTTTAATGTCAGTCTTCATTTAACTTTTTACCCTTTACATCATTTCCATTGTGTTGTGTCCCTTCTTCAGACAGAGACAACTGTGTTCAGCTAGCATACTTTATATGAGTTTTATTAAATTCTACAAATGGCCATGTAACAAGATATTGAGTCATTAAAATTTCACAGTATTTCTCATCAAATGAAAGTCTCTTCAGTGAAGTGCTATTTCAAACTCTTACTGTAGGCCCTGGCTATAAAAACGAGTCTATTACATTTGAGACCATGTGTGTTTGAGGCTCTTTAGTAAGACAAGATGTACTTATTTATTGTGCAGTTGTTTCATGGAGTTACTTAATGAAAACTGTACATTGAACCAACCAACAACATTTAGATAAGCATAGAAGAAGCCCCCACTTGAACTATAAGATTAGTTTAGTTTAGTTTTGTGTGTAATTGAATTTCTGTTCAATCTTTTCAGTCTTGTGTTTTGGTGTTCTCTGTGTTTAGTAATCGTCAAGGTCCTTCAATAATCTTTAATTAATCATTTTCATGAAGACCAACATTGTTGCAGTAACTGGGGCACAGCTGATTTTCTATATATTAAAATTTGTTGGAATAACTGTGAGCCCCACCCTTTATAAATAGATGAAAACCTTTAACATGGTAAAGTCAAATATTCATAAACATAAATGTCTTTCAGCTCATAAAGGATAAAACAGACAGGTGCTGTATAATTGCTCTTGTAAACACATAAAACAGCCTAGCTACATTGTTTTTGCAGTAAGCTTGAAGATTAGCTGTACTTCCAGACTTCTGACTTTCAAGTCCTAATAAAACAGCTGATTTTGTGAAAGGCAGATGACTTGCTCACTTCAAATACATTCTTGCTTTGAAGATTATGGAGGTTTTCAAGTTGGGGGGAAATTCAAAGTCCTTTATACAGACTTTAAACAGACCACAGCGTATTCCAAGTTCTGTGTAGAGCAACTCTTTCATTTAATGAAGTACCCAGCCACACGCACTTGTAAGTCATCTTCTTCTGCAACTGTAATGAAAGCTGGCTCAACAACTGAACTGGAGCATCATATCAGAAATCAGGCTGCTGTGAAACAGAATGTGGCAACAGTGTTAAGTAAGCTAGCTGCTGTCTTCAAAAGATTAATGTCTGTAGAATATCTTTTCATCTTATGTCTTATATCTACTACATCCCCCCAAAATGTGCTTTTTGTGCAAGAAAAAAGTTATCACAACACAGTTCACTCTCTCTTTCTGCTTCTCTCTTTCTTACTCTCTGTCTACATACTGTATATTCTGAATTGGTCTCTGGTGGGATGAAATGGCTTCTGCTAATTAATGTCTGAACTATTAACAATGTTAACACAGTACAGTATTAGTAATACTTGTAGTGCAACCGGATGTTTCTAAGTCTGATTTGTTCAGGTCACATCATTCTGACTCAGTGTGGCTTACTAGGCCCAGAGTTATGAGCAAACGCTAAACAGCTGGTTCATTTAAGATTTACCACAGGATTAATAAAGAAATAATAGTTGTAGTGTGTATTTGTTGCTAAAGCTTTATGGTATTCTTGTAATTTTGTTCGTACTGAAATTATAGCCTTTTCCCCATCAGAATGTTTGGTCATGTTTATTACGTTTTCCATGTGCTTCATTCTACTGCAGAGCATTCACTTTGTTCAATTAATCATTTTAAAATTATTTAAGGTATTGACTTTTAACCAATTTTTGCAGTGGAAAATATAAGGAAAAGCTGTTATTTCAATACCATGGATTATGATCAACCCAGATTTTTTTAGAAGAAAACGAGAGCCAGGACAAAAAGGGACAAATGTAGGAAGAAAACTTAAAACTGTAAAAAAATGACACTGTCGACTTTTTATTTCAAACAATAAAGGTTGGAATGTGCAAAATTGACTTTTCTGCCTCTGTTTTTAAAATCTCTGAATATCTCGTTCTCTCATGAATGCACTATAAAGACTATCAAAATTTTCAATTAAAAAGGAAAACACTTTGCATCTGGATAGGATTAAAAAAATATATAAAATTTTTGCAAAACATATGGGTTAGAGTCGACAGAGCCTGAAATAGGCATACTTGTGCCCCATGATAAAAATGTGTAAAAAGGCTTAAAGTAAATTAATCTTTTATTTCAGCAGCATCGAAAAAGAGAAACACATTGTATAATTTAGCATATTTCTGGTGCTAAATTGTAGTTTCTATTGCTTCTCTAAATAGAAACATGTGGAAACAGCAGCATCATTTATGGTGTGTTTTGTTTATTGCTTCTCCTCTAGCTTGATCCATGGCTGGATTTCTTGGTGCTGTTTTATGTCCACTTTAATCACCCAAGTCTTTTCACTGGATTAAAGAGGACATAAAGGAAAGAGTAAAAAGTTTAATTTACAAACAACAGCATTCCCTGTTGTCCACATTAAAGTGAACATATCTTAGGGCTAAAGTGGAGATTAAATGTGAAATGGTGAAAAATAGTTAAAATAAGATTCTGAGGATATCCAATCAGTGGGACAAACCTTGCAACAGTGACATTGGGTCCTTTTAACTTTGCTTATCTTCTGATTCCTTCTGCAAGGTAATTGATAAGCCAATCAACAAATAATTGCAACCAGTACATTAAATACGAATGGACCATTACAGTCATGCAGATAAATCAATACTAGCAGAAAGTTTCAGCCCATATGATGTCAGTGAAGCTCTGGTTTTTTAAAAGATATTATGTAAGAAATCCAAGATGCTATGTTTATTTTGTGAATGCTGCAGAGAGTAAACAGCAAACTACAGATGTTAACTGATTAAGTTTGCCTTGATGTCAAAACTGCAAAACAAACCAAAAAAGTAATTTTCTCAGAATAATCTGTAGATAAAATGGGTTCCAAACCCATCATTTTAACAAGCCATTATCAAAAAGTGTTGTGCTTATACTTTGTGCTAATGTTTTGAACAGTAGCTCAAAACTCTTTAAAATTATGTCTTTGTTGGAAGACAGAGCTTTGTGTGTCCACAGTTAAAAAGCTATTAGTCTGGAGCCGACATATTTTCCTCTGCCTCGTCAGTCAGTTTGGGAAACGCAGCACTGGGAAGGCTCTTGTCATTGTGCAGCCTGATATAATTTTGGTTCATGCATTTGTTTTGGTTAGAAAATGAAAAAGAATATATATATATCATGAATTTGCTCTTGATGAGAACATCTTTCTCCAACAGTATTGTTATTGTTGAAATCTGGATGTTGTAAAGCATTTGTGACTGTGGAACGGCTCACTCTGCGTCTATCACTCCACAGCCACTGTGCCCAAAATCTCAGTTGATGGTAGCACAGATGGCACTATAGATGGCACACATATACACAGTCAACATAAACGCATTAAACCAAGTGATAGAGAAAAAGAGCAGATGCTATATTAATTTTCTCTCTGTTGATCCAATTCTCTGCGGCATGCCACACTTCCCCGTTTCTCTTCCGAAAGCCAGCTGAATTGGTATTCTTCTTCAGGCACAACTTCCTGCGGTAAATATTTATGGAGGGGACTGGCATGAGGTGATAAGGAGAAAGGGTTCGTTCATGATAAAACAGAAGTATTTAAACAGAATATTTAATGACACACTCGTTTTTATTCGACATAATAACATTTCAGAGCTTTAAAAGGCGTTTCTAGAAGATTTTTGGTAAAGGTCAAAGAGGCTTTCTGAAAACTTTTCTTCACCCTGGAGCAATGTGCTGTGCAGTGACTGTTTTTACTGGGGCGCTACAATCATAAATGAAACCATAAAATACCATACAGAGCTCTGTGGGTTGCAATATTAAAATAGAAAACTATTTGTCCACAGAAATGTAAAATAAAAACTATGCTTGAGGTTTTATTTTTGCTGCAGAGCTAAAACATCAAACTCCTAAATGCTGCTAATCACATTTCTTCGCTAGCAGTATGTAAAATTTTGATATCGACTCTCCTGAACACTGAAGTTCAAAGGGCCTCAATAAGCCTTTCGGTAATATTTTCTTTCTAATGCAACAGCTAGACGCAAATTCATTAAGTAGAAAGACTGTAAAATCGCGTCTTTTAAACTTGAGGTACATTGCTACTTAACACCTACATCTATATTTACATTTTGTTTTATTGAATATCTTTAAGAGTCATAACCTAAGGTGATAAAAGTACACAATCTGCTTTGCACAATATAATTACAGCAATATCTAATATTATCATTTTCTTGCTTGTTGATAAAAGTATAATCAGAATAAACACAGACTTTGCAATTTGTTTGACACATGGAATGATAGATTTGTTTCCCCTTTTAAAAATGGGGAGGCAATAGCTCCACCTGATCCAATATTCGGGTGATCACACTTTGGACTAATCATTGATCACTTGACACATTTTTTTTAGGAATCATGTTATTACTGTCCAAATTTTATTGTTTTCAGTTGTGATTAACTTTTGTTTGGTACTTTTTGTGCCAAGTTATTTTAGTTTGGGATGACTTTGTTTTTGACTGACTAAATTTGGTCTCCTCTGTGTAAGGTTTTGTTTTGTCCTAGTCACTATTTGTAACACATTAATTGTACATTTCCTTTTGGCTTCTGTTGCTTATCCAAGATAAAACATATTGTTTTAAATAATTTGAAAACTAGTTTGATTAATCCGCAAAATAAATGATTTCCTATCTACCAGTGTTGAGCAGTCTCTGGTAGTTTACATCTCATTTATGTGTATTGTCAACGGTGACAATCTTAGATCACCCAGACTGGTCTCTCTATAAGACTGCAGCTGTTGTGTCTTTTACTTATCGAGTATTTTATTGAATAATCCTCCATTAAATGAGTAAGTGGATGTACATGTGCTACAGTGTATTCCCAACATTTGTTTCCTTAAATCCCTCAATTAAATCTGCATTAAGTGTTCATTGAGTGGGACTGGATCTAGAAAACATCGTCTTCTCCCTCTCCATCACCCTCAGCTCTGGACTGTGTGTTGAGGCCCCTTCGGCACTCCATGCTTATTTAATGAGTTTTTAAGAAAGAAACCAGGCAAGATAGCATGATACTCAATAAAACCACTGAGTTATTGTACTAAAATGCATAACTTGAGTGTTTCACAGGTAACCTTTTGAGATGAAATGTTCTCAACATCTGTTGTACTTTGTTATTTCACATATATAAAAGATTAGATAATGAAAAATTGCATTTTTCTTGCGTTTTTTGGTAAAGGTCAAAAAATATGCAAGAAATCCTCTTTAGATGATCTTTAGATTTAAATCAATCAAAACGTGGAACTAATGCAGCACATTGCATGTCTCCCAAATTTCTAAGATGTGGAAAGAGGTGACCAAAAAAAATAAAATAAATAAATCTGAGTAAATCCATGGTTATCAAAGTGTCTGCAACGGCAGATATCCGGTGTCTCCATGGTAACCCCTGCTGTACACGCTGACTTGGATCAATGTTGGCATTCCTCACAAGTTCAAATAGTCACTTTGGGGTGCAGCTCAGGATTGCACTAGATGGTCGGCTCACGCAACAAAACCACCTCTTTGTTACCCTCCATTGTAAGATGCCAGCACCACTGGTATTGATTCAGCAACATTTAATGGCACAAAATGCAGCTGTGTTGTGCTTCCTGCAGGTCAGTGTTACTCTGTGCTTGGCTAACAGCTCTGCTGCTGACCCCTCCATCTCTAAGCTCGCTGCTTTCTGCGTGTCCTCCGTGGTTAGCTGGAACATCTCCTTGTGGCTGCGAGGATGGCTATGCCGCTTCACCTCGACAACAAACCATGTATTATCTTCTACACATCACTGCAATATGCCAAGTCCATGGAGTCAAATGTAAACAACATTTTCCTGATACAAAAAAGAGACAGTTTTTACGCGTTCAGTTTTTGAACAGCAGAGCCTCTCTCACACAATACTATTTATTTTTGCTTGAAATACTCTGGCTAGCTTAGTCTAATAAAAAAGCAAAGGCAAACAATTTTTAATGAGTAAGCGTTTCCTCCTATATCCCATCAAAAAAAGAATAAAACTCAAAGTTTATATAGGCTTACTCCTTGCAAGAGCAAAACATTCATGTTTAAAATTGTCGTCATGATTGTAGTTGTACAAAATGATTATATCATGTTTTATATTGTTTTTGTAAATTAACTACTGCAAATAATGGAAACATAATAATTAATCACTTGGCAGGTGTGTTATTGTTGTTTTCATTCACATTTAGACGAATCCAACAGGCAAATCATGCACAATGAATTTAAATATACATATAATTGGCATGTCAGCTGCTTTTTTTTACTAGGACATGAGTGGAGAAACCAACTGAGAAATAGTTTAACCATTGGAAATGTTGAGTATGAGACAGGATGAGCTTTTAAATCTTTTCAAAGGCGATACTTGGCAGCGAGGACCCCACTGTGACAGATGGCAGAGGGAGGTGGGGGAATAGAGGAGTACGGCAGATCAGACCTGACTCATGATTGAAGCACTGGAGGATGAGGGTTTTTGGAACTCGGGACGAAAACTGGGTGATTCAAGAAGGGATTTCAGGATTGAACCAAAACATGAATCATCTAACTTTAACGACACTTTGGAGGGTCCCGACCCAGGAGAGCTTTTCAAGGGGTTTGAACAAGTTTGCAAAAACATGAAGCGTTCCATTATAAGGCTCTTGGTGAAGGACACTGTTACGCTTAATTTCGCTCTCATGTTGAGCTTTGTGATGAGATGGATTCATTGCATTGCATCTTGAACCTGGGTCGTTTTTATTTGCATGCAATTAAGAATTTAGCTGAACAAAGGCCATGACTCTCTTATGCAGCTTATGCTTATGGGGGACTAATTGCAAATGTTGTGAGGCAGTCTGAAGCCTATTGCTGGATTTATTAACCCTTTAGTCATGTTGTTTTGTGGTTATTGTAAATAGGTTTTGCTGGGAAGAAGCATGCACACACAACTCTGACGAAAGCGACCTAATTATTGGGGATTTGAATCGCAGAACTGCACAGCTAGAAATGTTAAGAAGAGAAAATCTAAACAACTGATTTGGACTCTAACATCAAATAAATAATTATATAGTAGTAAGCTAACATGTTTTTACATTGTTTTTAATGCTACATCAGCAAATTTTATTATATTGTGAAAAATTTTGTTGATTACAATATTAGAACAAAATAAGCATGATTTTAAATTGAAAGGACAGTTTTGATTCAAAGGTTTGGTGGAGAACATTACAGCATCATGAAGAAGAAAGAACACGGCAGGCCAGATATATACTGTGAAGAAGTTAATTTATCTAGATTATAGAACAATATATCAAAAGTTGAACATTTCTAGCAGGCTATGTAAGAGCAGCTTTATAAAAGAAGCCACCAAGAAGCCCGAGGGTAACTCTGGAGGAGCAGCAGAGATTCACAGATTAGGTGGGGAAATCTGTTGACAGGACAGCTTCTGTACTATTTTGCATTGTTCTTACATATAAAATTTCAATAAAACTAATTGTTTGTTGCATGGCAACATGTGAAAGCGGTTAAGAGATGTGATAATGTTTGCAAGACAATCTCCTTATCTAAAATCAAAGAAGTCCAACTTTCGGATTTCCTGGTTTTGAACTGGATTCTCTCCCTCTTGGCATGACGCTCGTGACCCAGGAGGAATCTTAATGAGTTTACTGCTTCGCCTGTTTTCTAACATCCAACACTTACCGCCATCTGTTGTGCTTAAGTACAACCCGCCCTCAAGTCCAAATCTCATCACCTGATTTTCAAGTTATGCTGCTCTGCTCCACTCTCTTATCCTCTCGTCCTCCTCGGGGAGTCAGTGCCTTTGGAGTCGGGCTTTGTGGATGGAAAGGGTCCAATCTTTATGGAACACTGGGTATTCAATCTTGTCTTTCCTCTCCACCTCCTTGATGATCTCTGCAGTCCTCTTTAGCTTTATCTTTCAGAGAGAAGCAACTATCTGCATCATCTCCCTCCCTCTGTAAATTGTTTTTCCACACCTCCAGTGACTTGTTACACGCTATCGTGATTTACTGAGTGATGCTTCAATGATTTTGTATCTCTTTGTTTAATCAAAAAGAGACTAACACAGGGGCAGAAGTATTAATGTCTTTTTCTCCACCTGTGAGGAGCTGCTGTTTCTGCTTTGAGACAAAAGATGGGCAGACCTGTCCATTTCTACAATCTTATGTGAAATGCTTATGTATTCGTATGGCGTAAGATGTCCTATTAATAAAACAACATCATAACATATGGTATTAACCTTGTTAGGTTAATCCTGCCAGCATTAAGTAACGGTAAAAGGCTTTTACCTCATTACGCTGTTTATTGAAGAACGTTGCCACTTTACAAGCTATCTGATGTTTATTCATGTTCTTACCAAACCTCTTATGTCCCCTGGTGCATTGGCCATGCTTGAGTTCAGTGTTTCTATTTAAAATGTGTGAGTTTTACAGCTGCATTTACTAGTAAGAACATTAAATAAATGTAATGCAGATGAAAGAGACTTATGTACAGCCAACGAAGCAGAAAACCAGCACAATTAAATTTATTTCAGAGTAAAGTTCAGTTTACTTTTTAAGGACAAGCTGACAGCCAAATTTCTCAAGAAGACATAGAATGAAATATGAGAAAAGCAAATTGTAAATTATTAGAGGTGAGTTTCTGCCATACGTTGGGTAAAACAAATACTCAACACATCAATGTTATTCTCAGTTTAAATATTTTTAACAGGACCATAAATGTAAAATTTACACCTGCTGTTGACAAGAACCCAAATAATCAACACATACAAAAAAAACTTGTTTTTCCAGCTCCCCCTTCCCCACTTACCTATCCCCTCCCACCCCCCCTGGAGAAAATAGTAACACAAAATGGCTTACCTAATTTTATTGGGGAATATTTCATCTGCTTCTTTCTCAAACGGGGATTTCTTTCTCTCAAGGCTGGTCCTCATTAGCACCCTCCACACCTCTAGCATGTCTTCATTAGCCACCTTTGTCCACCTCACTCCCCACCATGTTTCCTTAGGCTAAAATGTGTCTTCATGTGGCTAAAGTTGCCAAAGCAAAGAACACAAGCACATGTCACAAGTTGCAAAATAATGCACATAAAGGATAACTTTGACTAACATATTAGCTTTTAATTTGTTAGATTAAAATTTTAGGGAAACAACCTATTTGCCTGCCTTTAAAATATGTCTAAGATTAAGGGTTAAAGTTGAATAACTTTAGCTAACATTAACTTACAGCAAGGTAGCATTGGCTTGAATTGCTCATAGTTAACATTATAAAGAAAGAGAACATAGTCAATGTTATTTTCTCAAAGAAAATGTAAAGTTAATAAGACATACTTCATATGTATTAGGTGACATACTTCGACTTCTTTTTTAACAGGAGGCAATATTTTTATAACATATTTATGACAGATCACGATTTTTTGGTTAATGTCAAGTTGTCATAATGAAGACATTTTGGCTAGGTTACTTTCAAGTTGTTATAACGACGACATCTCTCTCTTCTTTGTGTCTGTGTGAAAGTGTTTAGGTTGATTGAACCTGACAAAGGTTTTGCCCAGAAGCTTAATAGCAGAAACTGCCATTTTTTCATTTTATTTTATTTTATTTTTACTTTTTGTGTTGGATATCTTGAACAAGATAAAGATGTAAATATCCATGTCTTAAATTAGGCTTCAAGATAATAATTGTTATTCATAACCTAAAGTAGTTCCATAAGAAGATCTGATCCACTTCAGTTTCCTGAGGGGTTCTTCAAATATTTTTGACTGTCGTGTGCAGTTCTCAGCGATGTACCTGAGGGCCTCATCGCTTTGACCAACTCTGTTTTAGTTGATGCCAAAAACTTAGATAAACCAGGATATTTTAAGTAGTTCTAGTGGTTCTAAACAGTTTATGCTTAAAATGTCACATTGGCATAGGTGTACATATTTTGTAATGCTAATTCAAGGTTGTGACAGATGTTTGTTGTCAGTTTGCTGTTTGTTGTGACACCTCCTTTTATTTTTCTGCTTGCATATGCTTGGAAATAAAAGCCTCATCTGCTCTTCAAGTCTGTTCTTCCCACCAGAGATCTGAGCAGTGGAGGCCGGGAAGACCAATGTAGAAACATTTGACAAAATGGAACATCCTTTTTTAAATAACGTCACTAGAATAATTAGATCTTTTGCTCCTTCTGTTGTTGGAGCATCGATGTAAGATGAGAAGGGACAGCTTTAAGCAATTTGAAATCAGATCACAGTCTGTGGTTGTCTTTTTATTAGAAGATTTCTACGAAAAAGTACATCAGTTCATCTTTGGTAATAGCTCCTTCAAGTCTCCTCTCTTCTCAGCTCTTTCCTCTTTTAAATCTATCCTAGGAATTGAGAAATCCCTCAAGATGCTGTGCTGGAATCGATTTCCAGGTCACAGACACACACGGAAGAGAGCAAACAAGGTCACACAAAGCAGAGACACTGGCGAAGCTCTAAATCTCTGACAGTCAAAGTAGAGCTGTCGGGGGTTTTTTTCCCCTTAAAACTCTTTCTTGGCTTTAATAAAAAAATATCTCAGGGTCAAGGGAAAATATTAATGGACTTCCTAATGTAATAATTACCATTTCAGCAAAATTAATTAGAAGAAATATAAAATAATTTCTGTCATGAATCATGGCTGTGAGTAGGAAGGAAGGTTTTCTACAAGCAGGGAAATAAGGAGTATCATGAAAAATTAAATTAACAAGCTCATAAAGCCCAGTCAGGATGACAAGCTGGCAACTAGTGGGTGCAGATAGTAAACAGGATGCTATGAGTATGACCAGCTGATGGATGAAAAAAAAAAAAAACAAGTCAAATTTACATAATGGGATTACTGGATGAGTGACAAGTGTCCTGAGTACTAATGAATGGCAGGTGTGCTGGAACTGAAGCCTGAAGGAAACTAATGAAAAGGAATGACAAAAATGGACTAAACAAACTTAATTGGTATCAAATGCAAAAGCAAACACAAACTAGATAAAAAAAACAAAAACATTTGATTTGAGGTCAATTTGCCACTTTGCTAATTTCAGTATGAAGTTATTGCCATTTCATCATCATATTCTGTTTTGTACTGTAAACAAAACATTGTGTACACAGGTCCTTGCTGGCTATGATTCTGAAACTTTTGGAAGCATATCCGCTTTAATACGCTGGATCTAAATAATTTGTTTTTTTGTAGGACACTGTAAAAGTTTATTCCAGGATACTGAGGCAATTTGGGCATTCAGTTTGGGTTTGGTTTGGTTACTTTAAAGTTTCAGTCCACTGTCCCTCGAGGACTGGAGTACAAAACCCCTGAATTAAACAGTTGTATGTGACTTACAAGCATTTTTGTGATATTTTCATAATCTGAAGACATGCAGTCATAAAGTGCATCAAACTAAGCATAATGTAAGCTAAGTCATACCACAGTAGATAGAAACATAATGCTAACTAGTCCATATCTAACCATATATCATCACCTATTAGCTCCACTAATTTTCTGAAAAACGAACAAAATAATTTCTATTTATCAACCTGTAAATGTTATCGATGTGATGGATTGAATGTATTCAACAAACAAAGCAATAAGCTTCTGTAAAACTGACAGCAGTCTCAGGATCCTGCATACAAACTTCACTGGTGCAGCATTCAAAGACAGCAGATGGGACTCCTCGATTGCCCTCCCCAGAACCCAACATTTGGCAGGAACTATACATTCTCATTTTCTCTTTTTTACCACCATACTAAAGTATGGTGGTAAAAACACATTTTGCACATAACTTCAGCAGTCTGCTTCACTTGGAGTTGTTTCTCCTTCCATTTCCCCTCCACTATGTTTGAAATTCAACAATTGTTTCACTTGTAAGGGGTCTGCTTAGAGGCCTGGATGGTAATCAGCATTTGGAGGGAATGTGATGCGTTCATGGAACCTTGTTGTCCTGACCTCGGGTATGTTGCTGGGATCTAAAGCCATCATATCTGATGTCACAGTAGCCTGAGATGCACAATATTAGTTCTGCCGATCAAATATATGCCCTAAAAGTAAATAGATGATACAGAAGTCTGAATTGAGTTTTATTCTTGGTTCCTTTTATATATGTTATATATTAAGCACAATAATTCTTACAAAAATTTACTGTGCTTAATTACATACATATATAATACTATATGACAGCAGTTTGGGTAAGCTGTAGGAAAAAATAAACTGTGACAGTGTAACCGATAAAATAAAAGACAAACTATATGAGGCTCTATGAGGGACACTTAAAGACAGAATTCATTGGTGTATTTCCTATGTAAGAAAGCACAATGGAGGGACAGAGACAAAAACACAGGGGCAATAACAGCATTAATGAATTCAAGGAAAGCTTGTGTTTGCTGTCTTCACCAGGAGCTCTTTTCTCCTGATTTTGTTGTGTTATATTCTTTTATGAACCTATTTGATTTACTTTTTTAATCTGTGAAGGGCAGTGTATATTTAAGCTTTTGCCTACATACTGTACTGCACCTACTGCAGGTAGTAAACTGAATAATAAATTGAATAAATTTAACAGTATTACCACACAAGTTTAATGATGTAGCCTCCTTCTTTTAGAGTACACAATTCAAACTGACATGTAAAAAGGCAATAAAAACAGCAGGAGCATTTGAGAAGTCTTGCTCCATTGTTCATGTGGTTAATGAGATTCGAGTGTGGTAGTTTTAGCTGGCAGATATTTGGAATAAACCCATTTTTTAACCTTAACAAAGTACAGCTGTTAGTTAATCATTTTTTATTTCAGGAAATATAGCCGATGTAGCCTGACCTAATCTATCAGCGAGAAAAATTGACTCAGAAGTCAAGACTAATCTTTTTTTTTTTTCTCTCCAACTCTGTGTCTTTACTTTTGGTACCCTCCACAATAAACCCCATTTCCAAGAATCTGAACTATCCCATCAAACTCTTTTTTTTGTTTTCTAGTTTGCAGTTCACCATAAAAATATTCTGAATTACTTTCACAGCTTCAGTTGGAACTAATTTTTGTTCATTTATTATGTTGTAAATGATCATGTGTGAAATTAGAATAACACAGAAGACATGATGTCTTCTGTTTAACAAGACAGACACATAAACTGTATTTCATAATATCTAAAACCCCCAGAAAGCTGCGATGGCTCAAATACTTTAACATGTTCATTAACAGAAAAGAAAACTTACCATCAAGGGATTTGGAGTGAATTCTTCTTTGTTGTTGTATTGGTTTTTAAACTTCCATTGCAAAATTAAAGTACAGCATTTATTATCTTTGAAGCCATACAATTGAAATACATTCAGATACATAAATTTGGGCTCTCCTCTTTAATAAAATATCCATTCTGTTTCAACACATTAGCTGACAAAATCAACAACTGTGTAAATTAATCACATCTCTGAGTTTCATTATTATCTGCTATTTGAATAAAGTAAACATAATGACATTGTTGTGAGACAGTAGATTGATGTTTATTTCACCTGGAATCTGAACATCCACACACACTGTACAAAAAATAAATAACATTTTTGTTAAAAAGTTATGCACAGACTTTATAGATGCTACAGAACTTTAAGTTTTTTTTTAATATGTTATTAATTTTTTCAACTTTAGATCTACTTATAACTTGGTTTTATATAGACCAGGATACTTTGCAGAATAAAAAAAAGCAGCATGACAGCAACTTTAATGTGGCTATTTAAGCTGTTTGTGATATTTTCACCTCTGCCATTGATCTCAATGATACAAGTTAAGTATTTTAATTGCCCGCTGGTGTCTGAATCAAAAAAGCTTTTAAAGTCTGACAAATATGTCGGGTTACAGCAAGCAGAGGTTTTGTTACGCTTTATTATCAACCAGGAGTGGAGTCAGGTGGTGGGTCAGATACAAATCACCAAGGCAATACTTACTACAGACAGCATGGAAAGCAATTTTACCTTGGGTGGTGGAGATAGAGGAATTGTAGGAGTTAAAAAGATGAGGGATAGTGGAGGAAGGTCGTGTGCTAAGAATAGTGGGAAGAAAATGATGGGGTGTCTGTAGAGAGTAAGATTTAAAGAAATGCTGAGAGGCGGTTTGACATGCTCCTCTGACAGAAAACGTTGCTTAGAGAGATGGAAGTGAGGAGCCATGGTTGTAAGAGACCTCATCTTTAGCAGAAACGGTGCAAATTCAAGACAGAGGAGCTGGTATAAAATCTTTATGACAGCAGGTGTCATTCCTGTAGAAGCATCATTGACAGAAACAAAGAAAGCCACCTATCTTCAGGGAATTTGTACTTCTGTAATGTAGAAATCGGATGTAGGAGGAAAAAATAGATAAGCCTCATTTTCCTTGTAAGCATTTCCTCACCAGTGCACACACGTTGCTATTTATTTTTTAGTCCCTATCTGACAGTGCAGAGTTAAATGATTCAGGAGCCCAAACTGTGATAGAGAAAACGCCTCTTGCCAAAGAAGTTTGCACATTTGTACAGCCAGCTGGCAGTGACTACAGTTAATGTGCTTAAAGGCAGAAAATTCAAGTAAGTACTCAAAAAGAATCTTTCCCCCTATATCAGCTTGAGACTGACAGCTTTGAGCCAAATTCAAGTTTCAATGAAGGAAAAAAACTCAAGACAATACCTGCTGGTAGTTTGTGTGGGAACTTCTCTAAAGGTAGATTAATGTTTTGGGACCCATCTGAATATGCAGAATTAAAAATCTAAACTATATCTTTAATTTATGTGGCCTGAAGGCCAAAACAACATGAGTCTATAGTCAATTCCTTTATGACCACAGTGTTTCCATTTTCATATGACCACTTTCAGGAATAATTATGCACCATGCCACAAGCTGAAATCATCTGAAATTTGTGGAACATAACAATGCATGTGTACACTGAACTTCGGTGGAGTCACCAGAGTCACCAGATCGCAACACAACAGAACAGTTTGAGATGTGGTAGAACAGGAGATTCATCGAGGATCTACAGCCAACACATTTCTAGTAACTGTGTCAGATTATCAGGTCAGTATGGGCCAATACCTGGGTAAATATTTAGGCATTGGCAAATACCTAAATTCCCAGTGAGGCAGTTCTGATGGCAAAAGGGGGTCCAGATCAGTAAAAGCCTAACAACAATCACAGTTCATATCGGTTTAATCTTTTAGTACATATGTGATTAGGGTATGACGGCAATCTTAGAGTGCCATCCAGATGGTTTGACCATTCAGTATATGTTAAAGGAATTACTGCATTACTTCAGTTTTTGAAAATAACAGTTCCCTAATTAGATTTTAACTTAGACTTATCACGTCTGTTATTAAAGTCTTAAATACCCCTAAATGCAACACTCTACAGTACTGGTATACCCTACATTCTGCTTTTATGTTACCCAGGAGAGCAAATGGATGCAAATTCAGATGCACTTTTGACCCAGTACGCTTAAGTTTTAACAGTGATGAATACAGATAACGAATTTGGATGCCTACGGCGAACTGTAAATGCATAAGACACATGTGATGGGCAGCATCTGAAATCTTTACAGCAAGTACAATCAGGCCAATGCACCCAGTTTTCAATATATTTCTTCCTCGCTTATCACTAGGAAAAAATATATTAAGTTGAAACATTGCATGACACCAGGTATTATTCACTATTTTTTTATACACATCTCAAGGTCTGACTCAGGTATGTATTTAAAAACTGAAGTCCTTTGTTTATTAAAAACCTGCACATTTATTGCACCAAGGACTATTAAACAAGCACAGAGTGGTTAAACATGGAAGTTGCCGTGCAGAATACAAAACCAAAATGCAAATGTGACTCTGTGCTGATATTACAACCTCCAAAGACCCACTACATGGGCAGAGAGACGAGATCTGCTGTTTTTCTCCACGGCTGCGGGTGTGGAGCAGGGGGAACACAAGCCAAACACAAAATGAGGAGAATGACACTTGATTTCCATGCATGAATGAGACTCAGGTGGATACTTAAAGTGTGTGGGAAACAGAGGAAATTAACATGTTGCAGATCATATCAGCATTATTAGCTTGGAGAGATTTTTGAACAGCTACTTGTAAACCTGTTGCAAACACATGAAAACAGGCAAAATTAAAGGTCAGCCTGCTGAAAATTCGCTTGCTCCTTCTACACGTTTTTTTTTTTTTTTTTTCTCTTCAAATGCCTGTCACTCCTTGCCTGCACGTTCACGTATCATCTCATAAATCGGCGTCTGTGTTTGCCATTTTGGCATGTTATGGAAGGCAATGAGCCTTTATTTGTGTCTGTATTATCTTCCCTGTGCTACGCTGTGATGTACTATTGTTTCTGGGAAAGTTGCCAAGACAACAGGACTGAAGCTGAAGTCTAACACAAGGTTACATAAGTGCAAATCTCTGTCTGAGCTGTGTCAATACCAGGATGTAAACCAACACACAAGGCACTCAAATCCGAACCAGAGTCTCTGTTTGAGTTCTTAATGCTGTATTGTGGAAGTCTTTCTCAAAGTGTTCAATTTTAAAAGGTTGAGCTGGATATGTCAAGAAAACCCCATGGAACAAGAAAAGAATTGGATATGACTCTTTATTTCAAAGACTGTATCTCATCAGGATTTTAATTTAATTTAGGTTTTGTGATTCATTGGTTTATTATTAACTGGAACTGTGTATGAGGCTTAGAGAATTTGTTGTGCGGACAATTAAAAATAAAGGATTGTTTTGTTAAAAATTAAAAGCAAAATGAATCAGAAGAATAAGACAGTATATAGATGTCTGTAGCTTTGATCAAAAGGCACTAGCTGAGTCACTGACTGTAATAACAAATTAATGCATTGCACAAGAAAGTTACTTTTCATTTAGATAAAGCAGGAAGAAGACAGAATCTCATTGTCTACTGCTTGATTACCCACACAGGAAGAAATTTGGTTAATAATTAATCAAATTTTATATGTTTGTTTATTTATATGTAAATGTGACTTTTATTGATCCCTTTCACACTAATTAAATCACTAATATTTTTTTTTACTGCATATTGCTGTTAAAAAAAATCTTTACAGATTTCTTCTGTTTTTATTGTTTTGGAACATTTAAATGTTTCAAATAATCAATTAATTTCCAATATGGACAAAAATGACATAAATGTAGCAGGTGTGTTTGCCTTGATCTGAACTAATCTGTGGGTAGAGCTAGACTCAGAAGATATTGTCTCTCAAGTTGGTTTCTGATTGTGAATATACAGTATGAGTCTTAAATTGAACTTTCTAGTTTTTACCACCAAACACAGACAATTCCTGTGCCACATGTTGTTGCAGCTGTTGCCAAGCTGACGTCTGTGCATATTTTAGAGCTTTCTCTAGCATCACCTTGGTGTGTTGCCAGGTTTGCAAAATAAGAGAATGCTACAGTTTGCTTTAATCCTCTGGCTCCTTTCAAAGAATGCAGCTCATGAAAGATTGTTGGGTTTTAACAGGCTCACCCAGGGTAACCAGCTTCTTAAATCCCTCCAAAAGTGATATGTGTCTGTACCCACGAGCTCTTTTGTGATTTTTTTTAGTCTTAAGTCAAGTTAATGTGCACAAAAGTAGATGGTGGATGATCTTGTTGGAACTTTTTCCTCTTCATTTGTTGGATATTAAAATAATAAACAAAAGCCCATAATCATTTTTTGAAAATCATGGATTCTTTTCCTTCCACTTCATCATTATGCTATACTTTGTGATGGCCTTTCACACGACATAAATTAAAATGCACTGAAATGCATGTTTGTAATGTTTTGGGAGGTAAAAAGGTTAAAGGGATGATGAATAACTTTGCAAAACATTGTATGCCTTACTGTATATTAAAAATACAGACTTTACATTCTTTAACTTTCTTTATAACCCTCTACACTTACTTTTGTACTGGAAATGGAAACACAAACACATTTCTCCAGTGTGGTGAACAAGGAGAGGGCATATTAGTGACCTGTGACAGTGACAGCACACTCAATCAAGGGCAAAGGCCAGGAGAAAATAAAGCGTCTGCAAAAAATGTTACTCCTTTGATACTTGACTTTGTACTCTTCCAGGAGGACAACAGCTTGTCTTCTTTGAAGAGCGAGAAAAAAAACACATAAACATGAGCCACTGTTAATGTATTTTACTGTGGATGAAATATAATGTGAAGCCACGGACTTTGACGCTGCAAGGGTCGTGTATGTCAAAAGCGAAAAGATCAGAGGAGGGAATTCAAATTGTATTTCCAAAGGGATTTTCACTGTGCAAATACGGCTCCTTCAACACTCTTCCTTCCCAGTGTCATCTTGCCTCGAGCCCATAAATCTGCTCCAGAATCCTCCCAAACATTGGAGTCACTGTTGCCATGGAGGCCACCTCAATATCAAGTTTCCCTCCTCTCCTAATATTGTTACAGGCCGTATGAACAGCACCATTTCATTACGGGCCCCCTAAACCAGATTAAAGCGGTCCTGCTGTGGAGCAACCGGGGGCCTTAGACAGCTGTTACAGGGGGAAGGACTGGTACAAAAAAGCCATTTACATGTTCTGAGATCCTTCTTTATTAGATTTCCCCAGATGTTGTGATCATGAACATAAGGTGTATCGTGTCTCCTGTTCTCCAGTGCAGTATAATAGGACTTTATTTATAGCTCTGCTACACCTTCATGTGAATGATCATCTAAATTATCAAGCTGTTTTCACGTTGAGTAATTTGTTATTAACCTTCTGTTAATCGGCACCCTTTTGCTTGCAAAACATTTATATCATTTGAACCTTTTTAGCTTTTTTAAACAGGGCAACCTTAAATTTAAATGTGGTTCTTTTTCCAAGTGGAATGCATATTTTATGCAATAGACAAACACAGATTACTGAGACTGGTAGTAGAGATCCACATCTCAAGTAGGAGTGTGTTTTGACAGGCAGGGAGATTAGCAAAGCACTTCACAGATCTGTTTATTGAAGCGTGGTATGAAGAAAGACATAGATGAGAAACAGCTATAAGAAGTCCGGATCAGAGTTTGGTAATCAGCCTTACAGGGAGCATAGTCAACATGTGCAAGAAGATGTTGAGGCCAGATAGACGGAAAGTGGCCCTTTATACCCTGCATGCTGAAAGCCTTCCAGCAGGACAACAAACCTAAAACCTACAGCCTAAAGGTCTACAATAATGGAATAATTTAGATCAAACCATATTCATGTTTAGAGCTTGCATTTTTTTAAGGAACTCGGAAATAAACAAAACATTTACACAGCACTTTTAAGAGAAAACTTAGACCTAAGTGTCTCCCCACACTTTAAACTTGATACCTTTTAACTTCCTTCATATGTAAGGGTATTCATACAAGGATGAAGCTCCTACTCTTAAAACTATCAAGTTACACTGAAGGGTTTTATGCTGGCCTCTTTTGTTTTTGTTTGTTTCTGGGTGGGAGAGGCAAAGAGGCACAGAAAAGCTGCAGCTTGGAACTCCTTTTCTCCAACCACCCTGTAGGTAAGTAAATAAAAGAACAAAAGAGATTTATTTCATTTTACATAATTGAAGATTTTGCCAGCTATCGGGCTGAAACATAATCAAGATTTTATTATAGAAGAACATCATTAATTTCAATACAAATTCAATTAAAATACATTATTGATCCAAAAGGGAAATTAAATATTGCTGTAACTCATATTAATTCAATATTTTTCAAAGAGTTGCTGTAGATGTTGGCGCCTCTGGGCAGGAATGATCTCCTGTAGCAGTTTGAGGAAGCTTCTGACTGAAGACACTCAGTCTTCAGGATGCTTGGGTTGGATTTGTGAATGATGTCATGGCTCAGTAATAGTTTAGAGCTACTTCTGGTTGAAGTTGAACTAGCAACAACACTGTTCATGTGTCAGAATGGTCCAGTCAAAGTGGAGTACTAAATCCAATTGAGAATCTGAGTCAAAAACTGCTGTTCACAGACACTGTTCCTTCCATTCTGACAGAACTTGAGCTTTTTTTTTTTTTTTCTTTTTTAGAAAGAACAATGGGCAAATAAAGCTTGAAGAGAGAACCCAAAAGGCTTACAGTTGCAAAGATATGGTTCTACAAAGTACTGACTCTGCTGGGCTGAAAAAAATTTTTTGCAAGTAAAACAAAGAATCGTTTTTCTTCCACTACCTAGTCATGTGGTGCTTTGTGTCACATAACATTCCAATAAAATATATAGAATTGGCTGCAAAATGACAAAATATGAAAAAGTTCAGGGGTTAAAACCAATGGGACACAGACATGGAGGGAAGCTGAGGAAGGCTGTCTTGTTTATACAAAACTCAGCAGATACTCAAGACACGGTAATGTCCTCCTGATGCTGCTGATCTGTGTCTCCGAGGGGCTTTGCTGTAGTGAGCACTGACAAACAAAAGCTTAGCACTCAAATATTGCCAAAAAGAGCTCCCACACACCAAACAATGTCTTAGTCTGTGCTACACACTGCTGCATGGGCAAATATGCCACCGCTATGCACAACGCTGGCATTGAAGTGGGCGTGCAAAGCACAATCCACTATAGAATGCCTCTTTTACGGTATTCAACATCCACCGGATGAAAACGGAGGTGACAATTTCAGTTTGTCAGATTAAGGTCCGCTCAGATTAAGCCTCCCTTTCTCCCTTGCTTGCTTTATTCTAAAGCTTTGCATTTTTGTGGGTGTGAGAGGCTGCAGAACGAACAACACATGGAAAGCTTTCATCTTACCACCAACTGGACTCAAGTGAGGTGTGAAACTCCCCGTGGTTAAAAAAAACAAAAAACCCTGAAAACATCAATCAGACTCTTTCATTGTTTGCTTTAGGTAACTTCAATTTAAAAAGGAATCATTGTTGTGCTAGCTTAGCTAACAGAATTTTACTTACACTGTATGAGGCTGAGTTTCCTGCTAACCAGTAATGCCTCTAAGCCTCTTGTTTTTACTACAACAAATGCATATGCAAACCATATTTGAAACTCTTCATCTCAACTGTCTCCAAAATATTTCTTCTTCTTAAAGTGAAGTCTGCAGAATTCATTTTTCTGCACTTTTAATTGCTGCAACTTCTAATAGTTTGTAAATACGACTAAAGTTTTGAGTTGTAGGCAAGTATAGATAAAATAACTCAAGCTATTTTTCTACTTTGAGTTAATTATTAATGACTCTAGGGATTTTTTTTATGTTTTGATGTTTTTTTTCACGTCAGTAAAACATATCTCTCCTAACACCACATCAGGAGAACAAAAAATGCTGCTCTGTGATTTCACATGAAGAGACGGATCAGCCGCCGAAATCTTCAGCTCTCTGCAGGAAACTTTAGAGTGATTGCAAAGTATAGGAACCTGTGAGTAGCTTTTTATTGGTTCCTTTTCAAAACGGACAGCAGGGGGCGCTAGTAGGCCAGGAACCAGTTACTTTCTCGTGAGCTCTGAGCACCTGCTCCGGGTTTTCTCCTCAGATGTGCTGCATGAGCTCCTCTGCAACACACAAAAAAAGACAGCTCCTTTCCCTCTTTTTTGTTTTTCTTGCAAAGTGCACACACTGCATAATATACAAAAAAGACAAGAAGGAAAAAAAACGAACACTCTTCGCTTTGACACATCCAGTAAGCTCACCAGATCCTCCGCCTTCTCTGTCGATCCTCCAAATATTCCCACTTTTAAACTGAGCTCTGCTATTTATTTTAAACTGAACAGAGAACAATGCATGAAATATGTGCCTTCTGACTTCGCTGCATAAAACAGATTTTAAACAGCATCTGATTAACGTGACTAAAACTTCAGTTTCTGGGGTTTTGCAAGAAAAGCCTCTTTTATAAAAACGCCCTGCAGTGCCATTGTAGAGTTTAATGTTACGCTTCTCTTTCTAAAGGTTAATGCAGCAGATTTCATTATGTGCATGAAAGTGCCTCAGTGTGACACACCTCTTATGACAAGGATATCAGGTTTGGTTCGATTCTCCTCCTTTCTCTCTTCTGCTCTTTGCATGTTTCTGTAAAGAGCCGATGTTGCCGCTCAGTTACTCACGGATTCATACTTTTCTTTTCTTTCTAAATAATTTTCTGTCAAATTTTGGATTTTAGTTAATTGCATGTATTTTAATGTTTCAGGCAAAAATTAGCCTCTTAAAAATGATCTAAAGGATTTTTTTCGGCAGCTTTAAATTGCTGCAGTGAAATTCGATAATATAAGCCCCAAGTTTGATTGGTTTTTACTTTTTGTTTTCTCTTATCGTCCCTTTGACGACAGTGATTTTAACTGCAACCCTGTTTATAAGCCACACCTCTGGCTTTTTCAATTGACTTTCGTGATCTTGAACCAGCCAGGATGACGCATTGTTCAGAAAGTTTGTTGTTTTAATTTCAAGCAAAGAGTCCAACTCTTTCATTTCTCAGTCAGAATATGAATCAAAAAAGGTTAAATGTCAGGAAATGTTGATTGGTTTCAGCATTTAAATTAAAAGTGGAAAAGTGGTTTCATTAAACTCAGAATATATTCAAGTATATATTTTTCTTCATTTTTGGAAATTGCAGCTTACAGCCAATATAAATAAGATAAAGCAATATAATAGAAGAGTCTTTCAATAGAGAGATCTCATGCTGCTAGACTACACAATCATGGGTCAGACTGCTGACTTTACAGCTATAAGCCATACAGCCATTAATGCCCTTCACCTTAAATGTAAGCTTGTAGTTCACTGCGTTTTTAGTCTAAGTTTAATAATGAAAAGCTTAGCAGAAGAAAAAATGTGGTGGAAAAAGTTGTACAAAGAACATAAAATAAAGCTTTTAGAAGATTGTAAAGTAATCCATCCATCCATCCATCCATCCATCCATCCATCCATCCATCCATCCATCCATCCATCCATCCATCCATCCATCCATCATTTGATTGTCGCTTGTCCTTGTATTTTGCACAACTGTCCACAGTTTTCTTCATGACTGCATGGGAAATACCATAAGATTTCTGTATTGGGCTTATGTAATATTCAAACTTTCTGGGAATCAAAATTTTCTTCAGTTGTGCACAACATTTATCAAAAAATTACAAGATATAAACTCTTGAATACATATATATATATATATATATGTATATATAGCCTTTTGTAATGAATAAATATTTAAGAGTAATTCATATATGTAAGCCACTACTGTTTCCCACATGCTTTGAACACTGCAATGCTGCTTATGCGCAGAGTTTTACCAATCAGTTTCGAAATGCTTGAGAGCCAAGTGGCCTTGAGACAAAAGTGACATTGAGAGCAACAACAAAAGAGACACTGAGGAAGTTCAGTTCCAACATTTTAACGTTTTTAATGCACAGGAGGAAGATGAAGATTGCAATCAGTAACTCTTCCCTTTTTTTAAGCAGCCAATTTACAGGCACTGGTACCAGTATGGAAGAGGATTAGGGCCACCGAAAAAAAAATAAAAAATTCTGACTTTAAAGTCAGAATTTATTTATTTTTTATTTCAATAAAAAGTAAAAAAAAGTAAAAAAAAAAAAAAAAAAAGTCTTTATGTGTGAATAACTAAGCTTAAAACATGGACACTTGCGACTTGCAGACAAGTCCTGCCTATGAATGCACCCTTCAAAGTCAGTGTGTGAGGCTCATATTCAGTTAAGTTCAGCAGAAATGACGGTACTTGTAAAGAGTGTCTGTTACATTTGTCATTGTGACTTGCTGTAGAACCAAAAACAGAAAACTTCAAACCAAGTGCCTAAAACAGTAATAAGCAGTGGTGTGAATATTTTTGGTCAAAATTATCATGTCATTCATGTCCACTGAAAGCGCTAAAAAGAAAACAAATCAAACAAACAACAGTGGCTATTGTTTTCAGCCCCACAAACAGCTATTATCCGTTTGTTTTGGTTCGGATGTTTGGAATCATATTGTGCTGATGCATTTTGTCCATTTGGATCTAAAGCGCCAGCGTGTTCTTTCGTGTCTCTGGTTTGCAGTGCTGAAGTGCCATTGACGACTCAGAATGGCAGCTTTATGAAGCAGGAAATTTGTTCCTTTCTTCTCATTGGATGTAAAGAGAAAAGAATAGGTAACATTATGAGATGTGTCTCATTAAAAAGGAGGGGGGCTAATGGCAGCTCTTTAACGCCGAGCCTCGGCTGCCTCTGCAGACATCAGTGCTCTTCTCCGCTGATTGCCCCTGCAGCCTCAGCATCACTTAACTTCACATTAAATCGGCCCGTGCTCTGTCTAGTTTGAGCTGGGGTAAGAGGGGAGGGAGCAGCTAGTCAGCGCATTAATGGAAGCAGAAGGACCTTTTCACTTCTCCCTTTGTTACCGAGAAGAAATGAGACCCACTAATGTCTGTGGATGTAGAGACCCACATTCATTAAGGCTTCTATGCAGAAGGAATTAAGAAACCAAAAGGAGAACAATAATTCCTTGCTGCTGCTCTTTCTATGCGCTGTCTGTTTAGTCATGTGTGTTTTTAACAGAACAGACATGTCCTACATGCCCAGTGAGTGGGGATGCTTTACAATGAGACTAGATCTTAGTAGAGGTGTTAAAAGAACATAATACACTGTTTTCCTAAAAAAAAAAAAAAAAAAAGCTGAAAATATCCCAGGTATAAATGAAGACTGTTCTTCAAAGTGTTTCTCAGGTGCTTTTGATTGTTGAATTTGCATTTTCCATCTGATGAAATCCCAAATTGTTGGTATTGTGGTGAGATCAAGCGCCTTTCAAGGGTGCGCCATCTAAACTCCTCATTTTGTTGTTCAAAGTTGTTCTTTTTATTCTCTCATAGTTCCTCTCATGGACAAAAACCTCAAAAAAATTTACTTTACAAAAATTTATACCCCCCTTGTCACATGAATGACAAGTGTCGTTGTATTTTTTTCTGGATTTACATTTAAAACCAGCACAGAGTATGACATGAGTGTTAAGTGGAAGGGTAAGAATACGTTGTGCTGTAAGCATTACATAAAAACTGAAAAGTGTGCCATGGATTTACATTCAGCCAAATAACTCGAGGTTAGTTGGAGTCCATGAGGAATGTGTGCACACAAAGTTTTGCCACAATTTCTCAATTAGATTTAGTTTCAGACTTTGACTAGATCATTTTAACAAGAGATAGCTTGAATCGATATGACCTCACTATAGTTCTTCATGTATCATCAGGTGTCGTCGTCCTGCTTGAGGGTGAATTTCCACACTAGTCTAGACTTTTCTACATCCTGTAACAGGTTTTCTTCTAGCGTTGTTCTGTATTGCCTCTGTCCATCTTCCCATCAAATTTAGCCAGTTTCCTTTCTGTATCCCCACATGATGATGCTGCCACCATCTTGTTTCATTGTGTTGTGTTAGCAATCTGGATCTATGCCCAAAGACACAATACAGGTCTTATCTGATCAGAGCAGCTTCTTCCATGTTTCCTGAGAGAACACAGAAAACCCTAGAGAATATATAGAATTTTGTGGTTGTTAGATGGTAATGTGTGAAAAAGTTCACCGGGTGTGAACACTTTGCAGCAAAATGCATCTTCTGTAAAATATCACATTCACATCAGTAGATGTGACTTTTGTCCAAAAACTGTTAATAAGATTCCAGTTTTATTTCCGCTGGAATAAATTTCACTTTGGCACAAGCAGCAACACCGCATGAAACTCGCAATCGCTTTAAAGATCTCTTGCCAATATTAAATTAAAGTAAGAGTCATTTTTGAAAAGAAGTGACTGAGAATAAAGGAGAGAATATGGATGTCTCAGGATTATTTTCTAGCACACCTTTGGGTGTAAACCTGACAGTAAAGGCAGAGCTCCCACAGTGATGGAGGCTTAATCCTGTTATTTGTCTCATTTACACATACTTCCAGGGTCTCTGTATTTGCAGAGCTCCTGCAGGCCTCTATCAACGCTTACAGTTTCCTCTCCATGTGATGAGAAGCTGAGTGGTTGGGCTTCCTTCATCGTATTAGTTATCTTGTGATCAAGGGAAAGTAAAATATACAGGACAAGACTTCATTCACTTGATTATTTCTCTTTCTCAATTTGAACATTCCACATGGGCAAAGTTTGAAACACAGTCTTAGAAATATTTTCTGTTTGGCTTGGGCTTAATTTTTAAATAGACTTGGGAATTTCTATGAAGCTCAAATTTAAAGTGGTTTATTGAAAATATAACTACAATGAAAAAAAGCATCATGGGAGCAGCTGTGTATTTTTCAAAAGTTTCAAGTTGCAAGAAAAACAGTTTTAATTTAAGTTTTTGTTAGTAGCTTCATATGGAAGTAACGTTTTGATTTGCTCATGGCGACATTCTCACTCTCTCTGTTAATGTAAATTAAAATATGTAAAATTATCCATGTAAACATATTAACTAAAATATAATTTTAGTTGTGACATGCTAAGGGTTTTCACTGTTTAAATATTTTAAATAAAGATATCTTTGGTTTTCATGGTCCTTCTCAATATTCCATCGAGCTTTTTTCTTTCAAAAATCACAACTGAGTCTACATCTTGACAATATTAGACTAAATCTGGAAATAATAAGTAAATTTAATAATTTGCTTATTATTTATGCATACATACATATATACGTACGTGCGTGCGTGCGTGCGTGCGTGCGTGCGTGCGTGCGTGCGTACGTACGTACATACATACATACATACATACATACATACATACATACATACATACATAAGAATGTTTGTGGCTCTTGTTTTCAGGCAAAAATCTGTTTATTATAAATCAGTAAATTCTACATTAACACATAAGTGTTCAGTTCTCCTTACTCACGTCCAACAAACTGAAATAAAATCTAATGTCACCAATTCCTTTCAGACATTACCTAATAAATAGAGTTAAACTCTGCATAAATGTAGCTGTTCTGTGAAGGCCTCGGAGAGCACTTCATTTGAGAACATTACTGAAACAAACAGCATTATGAAGAAACAGGAACACAGCAGACAGGTCAGGGACAAAGGTGCTGAATAGCTTAAATGAGTACTTGCCTATAAACAATATCACAAGCTTTGAATACCTCAGAGATGTATTCAACCCATCATCTGAAAATAGAAAAACTGTTGCACAGCTGAATACTTAACAAGACATGGCCGTCCGCCTAAAATAGCAGGTCATACCCTTTAAGAAAGCCATGAAAAGTCCTGAAAGTCCACAATCCCATCTGATATTTAGACATAAAGCAAACTTATAGAAGGTTGGATAAAACCCAACTTTAATTTTGTGATTTGTGGGCAAAACCCTGTGTGGTCAAAGCCTTGTTCTCACATGTCACAATCTAAGCATTTTTTTTTTTTTTTTTAGAAAGAACAAGATTAGAAAATTATATTTGATTCCATTTTACAATTATGCACCCTTTAGTGTTTGTCAAATAAAATCCAAATAAAATTTAGTGAAGCTTGTGATTCTAGCAAGAGACTTGAAACAGTTCAAGGGAATCAAATGTTTTTAAAAGAATCTGTGTTAGCTTTAGCTCAGACATCTCTGGCCAACTTATTCTACACAGAGAAACTCAAAGTAAGAGCTTTGGCTTTTTCCATTTTGCACAGCTGGTTTATGCGAAAGACACTTTCATGCCTTTCCCCTTCATTCTATATTTCCAATTATGGAGGGAGACGTCAAGTGTATTTCTGAGCAGAGCACCAACAGATCAAGCTATTGTTAGTGAAGAGACTTACAAGGGTGGCAATTTTTCCTAAGGGATAACAATCCCAACAAAATAATATTTTTTTCTACTATGCTGTACTCCTACACTCAAAAACTTAGATGTATTTAAGATGATATTACTCTTTTTCCAGTTTGATAACTTGAGTTTGGCTCCATTTTTAACATTGTGTTACAGCGACACTCAGATGGAGTTTATGTTCCTGTAATATAGTCCAAAATGATGTTGACAAAGAGAGGTGTTACAAACCCATCCAGAAATCCCCACAGCTGTGGGCACACAACTCCATAAATATGGAGAAAATGAGAGTGGAGCTGAAGGAAGAGAAAATGGAGTAGATATGGTGGGACATAGCCTTTGGGGACTGTTTTTCCATCTGCCAAGCTGACTAGCATCCATTCAGCGTTGTTTTATTTTTACATTTTTTCACCAATTGCTATCAGCCTTGTCCCGGGGCAGCACACTGGGTTAGCTAACTACCCAATATGGGGGCATATTGTACATTCAGACAGCACATTGTTTTTGCCCTTACAATGCTGCAACAATGAATATGCTAACAGCTTCCTTTCTGGAAACAACAAAATAAAGTAGTTTGGATAAAAAAAAAAGTGAATCTTGAGGATGGTTTTTGTGAGTGCCCGACGCTCTGTGCGATAATCTGCCCTGTGGCTGAAAAAGCAATTTCTCAACCATTTCCCCCAGAAACATGTCTATTGTTTGTGTGTCTCCTGACCCTACTGTAGCTACAAGCACATTCATATCAATTTGTGTCACTTCATTACACTCCGGCCACCATTTAACACCTCAACTGCTAAATCTTTTTCTCTTTCTTTTCCCTTTTCTCTGGGCCCAAGATTAAAGCGCTAAAGACCACTCCCTGTCCTCATTAGAAAGGCTGCCCAGATACACTTTTCATCTGACTCTGTCACACTCCTCAACCGGACTGTCGGCTAAATGAAGACGGAGGAACCCACAGAAAGTCTTTGTTGCTTTGCAGAAGAATTTGGATTTTGGTTGCTTCCTTGTGCACAAACACGACTTGGATTTTCTTTTCTAAAATCTTGTTTCCATATGTGTTGATGCATGCAAATGTGGAGGCATTTGGTGTATTAAAAACTGATATTCATAATAATTAGTAGATGTTTGATTCAGAACTACAGTTAAGATTTGTGGTGTTTTTACCTTTCACACATTAAATGCATGCTGTGTTCGTCTGGGTGTGGTTATTGTATCTGCCTCTGTTTGGTGCAGATTCTCAGTTGTATTAGGGCAAAATTATTCATACCCTTGGCACATTTACGTTTAATGTTATTGTTTAATTTTACTAAAATGTTTTTTTGACTAGAAGTCATAGTAACATTACGAGGAGTCCATTCTGTCAGAGAATTTGTGAAGTAAGATGCAGAGTAGGGTTATAACCTTTCAAAATTAAAGACATTATAAACCATCAAAAATACCAGTAGGATCATACAAAAAGTTTGTCATAAGTTTTTGTAGATTTAAAGAGCTATGGAGTTTGCTTTGTCACGCACTCTTACTTTTAGTAATTCAATGAAAAAGTTAAAACATATTAAATATTTTCTTGGAACACACAGAGTGACACATTTTAACCCTTTATATGTGATAACGTTATGTATGGCATACAGCAAACGAAAAATTTAAGTTCCCAGAACATTTGAGTAATACTAATAGAAATAACTTAATGGAAGCCTGTTGAATAGCATAGTCATTTGCTGTACAGTATATGCAGTTAATACTTGGTCAGGTTTCGTTTTGCATGAATTACTGCGTCAATGCAGTGTGGCACTCAGGTGATCAGTCTTTATGCCTGCTGAGGTGTTCAGGAATCCCAGGTTGCTATAACAGCAGCCTTCACCTCGTCTGCATTATTGGATCTGGTGTCTGACCTTCCTCTTGACAATAGTCCATAAATTATCTAAAGAGTTTAGGTCAGGCAAGCTGCTGACCACTGAAGCACGCTGAAACCATGGTCTTTAAAGCAGGTATTGATACTTCTGGCAGTGTGAGCAGGAGGCAAAGCCTGCTAGAAAATGAAGTCTGGTTCTCCAGAAAGCTTCTCAGCAGACGGACGTATGAATTGTTCCAGACATTCTCGTAGAAAGCTGCACAGATATTGGACTTGATAACAGTGAACCATTTTTTCAGCGTTGGTTCCCAATGGAAACAATGTGCATTATCCTGCTTGTGAAGTGTGTCAGGGATGGTGTACTGAAAAAACTGTCAGATCATCTTCCTCATGACTGTGTAGCATGACCCTAACAGCATATATTTAAAAATAATTCTAATATTTTGTAATAGTCTGTAAAATTGAGAAACACATTTTTTGTTTTTATTACCTTTTAGCTATACTCATTCAAATTAACAGAAAAAAATATGTCACTGGAATGTTTCTTCACTAATATTCAATAAATACAAATATGTGTTATGATTAGGGCCGCATTTTTGAATGGAAAAACTTCTCTTATTAGACTGATTTAATTATATCTATATGATAGCCAATAATATCTTTCTATGATGGTTAAAATGTTTCCATGGGACCCACTTTTTCCAATAAGCATTTGAAAAAAATTAACCTCTGACAGGCAAACAACAATTTCACTGGAAGAACAATAAGAGGTGTTAAAATATTTAGCACAGCCATCAAACACTATGTGTGAGTGTTTACAATTTGAAATATGCATTTAAATTCACTAATTATAAATATTTGAACATAATGCTCTTGCATGTATTATCATCACATAACTCGCAGCGTGCTGTGTGTGCTGGAAGGAAGATATACTATCTACTTTTCATTTGATGCCTATGCAAACTTATAAGCAAAGATGAGAGTTTCAGCTCTATTTTGCTTGGCTGGGGTTTGTAATGAATCACAATTCAGTGACCTCTGCCTTGAATCAATACAAAGCGCCACGCCAGCACTATCTTTGCCTTATTACAATACTGGTAGAGTCATTGGAAATGAGTTTCCAGCAAGTGTCCCTCTAGTTCTTTAAAAATGCATGGGATTAAGGGGGAATAGTGAGCTGTAGTATCAATCAAGCTCAACCATGTGAGTTAAAAGGAGAGAGCAGATTGGAAAATTGACGCGTGACAGTCTGCATGTTACTGAACCCGTGCTGCTTGGGCATTTTCTTTCTCTTAATACAGGAATGGGGACAAACTGTCTGCACGGCGTGAAAAAGCAATGATGCATTCGAGAAAATCATCACTGGTTGGTAAGGTCATTTTCTGATGCGATCAGAGCAAACTTTTATAAGCTCAGGCTCCAGTTCAACTGTATGTTGAAATATACTGCAACACACGTAATGGAAATTTATGCCTTGCCCAAAAGGCTTTGAAACATTACTGCAGGAGGATTTAAATCCAGATAAATCTCTGGTTGTAAGTTTTCCAACATTTTCTTTTTTTTCCTATGCTGTCAGTAAACTTCACTTGGCCAGTCAGAAGGCAGCACAGCTCCTCGTGATAAAAGCCAAACCCCTGGTGGATTCATGTCAGTGATGTGAATTTGCTCAAATGGGCCTCCTGTGTTATCTGCAGCACCAGCTGACACCAAACACATAAAACACAGTCATGTATCCTCTCTGCATCAGACTCCGTATCTGTGACAAAACAGAAATGAAAATGCCCTGCCACATCTTTAGCGACTGATAGATAAGGTCTGCAGGCATAGTGGGGTCTATTTTTACAATGTAATAAAGAAGGTGTGGAAACAGTGCAGTAATACAGACTCTAAATGGTTCTAAAAGTTTATTTTTTCTTTCCCAACACCACAGTTTTTTCTTTGTGCACAACCACCTCCTTCTTTAGCATCTTCAACAAATCTCCACTAGCATGACTCTCTCGACCTGTATACTTGACCTAATCCCATCCAACTCTGCCGATGAATGGCTTCAAATCTTCTCCCAGCTGAATGTATGAATCTTTAACTTCTCAATCAGTTCTGGATCTGTCCTGACTCACTCAAGCTGGTTTGTCACCACAATCCTCATAAAACTGGAGCTTGGGTTCTCACGCCAGGTCAAGACCCTCTCTAATGTTCCTTTTCCATCTACAATGCTAGAAATGAAGCCCATCCCATTAGCAATTATCTGTTTTAAATCTTACATTCTGGTTTTAGTTTATGTCACACCACCAAAAAAGCCTTCTTTAAACTTCTCTCCTTCTCTCCCGTGACTTCTGAAGCCTCAACTCTCTCTGTGACCCCAAATAAACCTTTATTACCAGTTTCTACTTCCTGTGTCTTACGGCAGCAATGCCGTAAGACATTGCTGTAAAATCAATTTGAAGACTTAAAATAATTTCATCCGTCTCCGTCAGACAAATTTCAGTGAAGAATATTGTTTTAAATCTGATGTCATGTCGAGAATTGTGGTAAGATAGCAGCATATGTGGCTGTAAACTCAAACAACAACTAGACAGACATTGACAAAAGCATTGTGTAGCATTTTTATAATGCAATATAATGCTAATAATGGATTTTGCCTTAAATATTTATTAATACAAATGTTTGAGAACCTATTCGATGGTCTTCCTCCATTGGATTCTCCACTAAATTTACCCTCCACTTTTAAGGGAAGGTAAATATATCTTCTGCTCTCATTTATTCAGGTGGGATTCCACATGTGAATAATCTTGACATTTCTTTAAAGGTCAGAGCAGCAAAGCCCTAACCAGCCTTTAAAGACTTTTTGCCTTCTGGTGTCCATCTGCCTGACAGAAGAGATCCAAAAACTTTGACAAAAAATAAGACACGCAAAATAAAAGAGAGCATTTCAGAGCTCAAACATGTTCTCTCAAGACTTCTGCTCTGCGTGAGCTTTAAAATGCAAAGCTGCTCAGCTAACATCAAGTGTAAAGATAACATTTTCTATGATGGCAAATAACAGAAGAAATGCATAAATTGGTTAAACCATTGCAATGAGGTTTATAGGAAGAAGAAATTTCCTTTCAAATGAACAGATGGATGGAAGGATGCTTTCTGAGGAGAGAGAGAGAGATGATTAATGATGAAGACTGACACATTTCTGCATCATTTTAATTAATAATACTTCCTATAACATGGAAACTCTAATATGATTTGTTGTACATTAATTAGGTTTATTTGTTATGAATGAGTCATGACTAATAGCAACTATGGTGTATTATTAATGCAACTCTTCATTCACAGTAATGAACATGAAATAATCCGGTTGAGCGAGTTTCTATTTATTTATTTTTTTTAAAGATTTTATTGGCTCTAGTGGCCTTTATTTGATAGTTAACTGACAAGTGGCTAATGAGAGAATGGAAAGACATGCGGCAAAGGTCGCCAGGTCAGGAGTTGATCTTGCGACAACTAGGTCAAGGACTAAGTCCTCCATATATGGGTTGTGCTTAACCCCTGCGCCACCACAGCACACCCGAGTTTCTATTGGATTTTTGTCTGATTTCTTTCATCCACAGATGTCTCTAAATACCTGAAACATGTAGCTACCTTACAAAACCTTAAATAGCATGGTAGTATAGTATGATAGTTTGTGTAAATTTGCAAATAATGTAAGAAAAAGAAAATATCTACTCATGGAATTGTGTTCTGTCACTGAATGACACAGCATTTCACTCTGAGCATGTCTTAATTATTAAAATAGATTATAAATTGCATTAATCGAAAAATACAATTTCCATAGATTGTAATATATTTTTTACAAAGCACACCATGCCTCAAAGTGCACAAAGATGGTGGCTGAAAATCTGAAATGCTCCATAGAAATCATAAAAACACAAATTTCTCAGTAATTAAACGCGACACATTCATGTCTGTGGGGACTGTTTGCTGGCAGAATGGTTCTTGCCAGTGGGAAATATGAATATACCCAAGTGTTCATGTGTGCATTAATGAGATAGGAGTGTGATTAATAGGTAGGAAGAGTGTAGAATTGACTCTAAAGACAGCAGATCATTTGTATTCCTCTGGTATATCTAGAGCTTCTGTCATAATAATGCTGAACTTTACCTCTGTCGGTTTTAGAGTGATTGCTTCTTTAAATCAACCAACAGCTGAGCGGACCACCAGCAGTCAGACCACGAGTAGCGGGACCAAATAACCGACCGCATGATGAAACCTCATCATGTCGCTCCCTTTGATCGTCTGCCTTTACCCTCTGCACTGAGCTTGGGAACATGATTTGGAATTTCAGTTTCTTGAAAAGAAACATTCAGCGTGAAGTGTCATTTTTATTTTTTATTTAGAAATGGGCCTTACATATTTTAGGTAACTTTTATTTTCACTTTGCACACAATGGAGGGGACTTTGCCATTGCATCCCAGATATTCTCAGTGCTCATTGAACATATAACTGGTAAAAAATGTATATTTTCATGCCACCATGTCAAAAGCAGTCAGAGGCAACACAGTTATAGTCATTTGGGACACCCGATCTGAGACCTCAGTAAATGTAAAAAAAATGTGAAAACAGTCTGTAGCTTCGAGGTTGGGGAATGGATGACCTCTATGTTTAAACTTTTTTTTTTAAGTACTGTGGAAACAACAAAGAAGTACCAGCAGACTTTAACAGTATCAACTCAAATCACTTTTATTCAGTCTTCTTTATCTCACAAATCAAATATTAATTTCAAAGGATTTCATTATCATAAAATCAAATAACATCTTCTGCTTGGATGCAGAACAAGTTCCATTAATGGATATAATCCACCATGACAGGCTATAGACAGTCTTATGCAGCCAAGACAGATATTCTGTTTCTGCCTTGTTTCCTCTTCATGTGTTGATCACATTAAAGATGTGCATTCCTGCAAAAAATATTATTTAAATTCACATTTGAATATATATAAGACCCCCCATTCCTCAAACATATTGTGCATGCATAGATGCCATTCATACATAAAACATGACTTTACTCATACAATGTTAAGTACTGTAGCTCTATATGTGATTAACATTTAGCTGTTTTGCCGATTTTTAAGAAAAGCTTGCATTGGGGATACAGGAAGAGTCAGAGTTAAAATCAGGTTGTTGTTTTTACATGTTTTAATTACCATTTGAGAAATAAATAGAAAATAAGCCTAAATAAGTTCATACTTTGCAGTCTGCATGGTCAATGTTTCATGATTTATTTCAGAAGACTGGTATTTTTAAGGTTCATATCTTTATTTACTTTCCTCACTATGAAATTCCTCCTGGAATGACTCAATGTGTTTCCTGAACACTGACTGAGCAGTCACACATAACACAGTGAGATTAACTACAAATGGAGAAAACATGTAACAGAAAAAAAAAAAAAAAACTGTCAAAGGAGTCGCTTTCCTGCTCCAAAGATGCTTCAAGGACTCATTCAGGAAGTCAAACCAGCAAAACATCTAATATTCCGCAGGCTTCATTTGCCATTTGTCAGTGTTCATCATTCATCAAAAAGAAAAAGACAGAATAAATGTCATCCATGGGAGAGTTAAAGGCCAAAAGTCACTGCAGACCAATATCTAACGTTTGCTAAAAAATAATGAGGATTGTCAAAACTATGGAGAAAATGCCCTGAGGACTTATAAGAGAAATGTAAAACTTTTTAGGAGGTTTCCTTCCCATCACACCTGGTGTAACAGCAGCACCGCTTTTCAGAGAAAGCGTTCTGCCAGCAATGAAAAATGCAGATGATAATATGATCATCAGAGGGGACTGTTTCTTAAATCTTCAGTCTACCTGTACAACATTTTGACCTGGCGGAAATATAAACTTTACTCTGGCAGAAAATTCTTAACGAGAATCTCTGATTATCACTTTGCTTTGGAGTGGACTAGTCAAAGTCCAGCCTAAAATGTGAGTAAGATGATGTGGCATTGGCATTCCCTTATATTTAACACAAGCTCATAAATTCTTTAACACTTTGATTTATAATACTGAAGCACCAACAATGTGAAAGAGAATGAGAACTTGTTGTGCCACCAGGTTTTTAGATTTAGAGACCTATTGCAACTTTTTACAAGGCCAAAAACTGTTGTGTTTATAGATTTCTTTTTGGATGGATAAAAAAATATGAAAATGATTTATGCATTTACTCAGAATTTTCTGTGCCTGATATTAAATTTTGTATGTTGATCTAAAATGCATATTTATATATGATGAAACAGTAATAACAGAAGAAATCTGTAAGAGGACAAACGTTTTCACAGTACTGTGTGTCGGCATACTCTGCCAGGTGGCTGATTCAGTCGATCTGACAACGCAAACATGTCTCAAATGTCACACCTCACAACCTTCATTAAACCAGTCACTATATTTGCCAGCCTGCGGAAACATTTTTGCAAAAATGAATTGAAAGAAAAACACCCACAACGCTGATAACAGTAATTATTGCAAGCAGGTTGACAAAGGAAAACTTCTTCTGCATCGGGTGAGTAAACAATGCGATCACTGAACTAAAAAAAACCAAAAAGGTTGGAAGGATTCAGCTTAACAGAAAAAACTGGAAGGCCATGCATTTATAATCAGTGTTTGAAATGAAGTCACATTTGCCATTCTATTTAAGTTCAGTTCACTAACAATGTTTTGCATCAGTTATGTGAGGAGAAACATCTAACATCAAGAGTGACAATACTCATCCCAGGCTTTATTAATATCTCTGCAGAAAGCTATCACGTTGCATGGAGTATCAGTTTCCCCACTTCTCCTTCCCCTCGCTCTGTCACTTACTGGAGCGTACACCTCCCACTGCTTTTAGATTAACCTTGTATTTCCTCTTTCACTGTTCAAGTCAAGCTTTCATATCATCCAGCCTAGCATGTCGTTGACGCCTTCAACTGATAAATGTAATTCACAGCTTCCAGTCTTTCTAATTCAGCAGTGCTGCACATGCCACACCAAGTGAATAAATTAGATTCAACATCAGAGTCGTACAGTGTGGAAAAAAAAACCCTCAACAGAAGAGGTTTGTAAAACAGTCTTCGATCAGCTCCCGTCTCGTATGAGATCCCTTCAGTCTCGTTCTGATCTCTAATTTGATAAATATTTGTGTTTCACCGAATCATTCATTATTCCTGCCTCTTTTGTTTGTTTAAGCTGCTGTTTGTGACAAGTGGACTTTCCAAAGAACCTCTTAAAAGAGGCAAAGTCACAGATTTCTCAATGTGATTCATGCTGCACTGAAATTGGTGCTTGTTTCTTAAGTAAAACTTCCTCAGTCTGACATATGGAGACAACTACAACTATAGACCGGAATGAATCATCACACACAATAAATGCAAACAAATTAAAAGTAAAAAAAAAAAATAAAAAAGTGTCTTTCATTGGTCAGGCTAAAATAAATACTGTGAGGTGCGAAAGGATGCCAATCAATGCTATTTTATACTGCTATTGTGAAAACAATCTCTATAGTCCTGAAGATACATTCCACAATGTGTTATGATATGTTTCCATTGGCCCCTCAATACTGATCTATGTAACTATGCCCCAGGATGATGAAATATATGCCATTAAAGAGATTGATTTTCTTGTAAATGTCATCTAAAATTAAAAGCAATTCACTGGACATTACGGCTGAAATTTATTATCTCTTTCTTTAGCAGCTTTGTAACTTTAAGTCTGAGAATGATTAGTAACTCTTAAGCATTAGCTGCAAACTATGAGAGGGTTTCACATAAAAAACTTCCCCATTCCTGCGGAGATGGAAAGACCGTTCTTTATACCCTGTCATTTGTTCAACTGGGTAAAGTCTTCTGTCACCGATAATTAGGCCTCAGAGAGCCGTATAAAGACCTGCAAAGGGGAATGATTGAACAGATTGCCAGGATCCCTCAAAGCATTCACGAAACACATGAGGGTTGTGTGTGTGTGTGCATGTGTGTCTGCGTGAGAGCGCAGATAGACAGACTGGCAGACAAAAAAAAAGAAGGAGACAGACACGGTCCAATAGGATTCTGCTTTTTTTCCGCAGCCAACCTTCTGTCTGTTTTCCACTCTGATGAATTTCCCACTGATAAAACAATTAGACTGAGAGACCTAACAGTGGTTTCAGAGGCATTACTTATGCTTGGCACTAGCATGTTTTCCACTGCTTCACTGCATGTATCCATGAGATGGTCTTTAATTACAAAAGCATGCAAAAGGTTGGGTACCCCTGTTTGTGGTAAGGGGGTGGAAAATTAGGTTTTTTCCAAAGAGAAAGCAGTTCAAAATGAAGTAAGCCTGTGGTAATTTAGTGCAAGAGGAAGAAAAGTAAGAAGTAGAATGACAAATTAATAACAAATCTGACTTGTCTTGTCTTTATACAATCAACCTTGTATAACTTCAACTGAGTGGTGTTAATAATCTTGACTAATTGAGAGAAAGCTTCCACGGGTCCCCTGAAAATATGGAACTGTAACCTGTACAACAAGGTGATGACTCCATGGTACATGTCTGTTTATCCAGCACACTTCAGACTGAAAAATTAGAGGCAAAGTTAACATCTCAAAATGTTTGTTGGGCTCCCCACTGAATCATTGTTGGCTCAGCCATTAGGGAAACATTTTCTTCCTATAGTGCATCCTGGTACCAGATTTTCATACAATTACCTATGCAGAAGTACCAGGCTATAAAGATTATTAAATAAATATTCTATATCATACCAGGCCACATTCTGGAATCGCTCTGTGATTTAGTTCTGATTCTCACATGCCCATTATTGGTGTTTTCAGCTGTGGACAAAGGTCAATACAGACACTCTGAATGATCTGATGTCCCATACACAACAATCTGTGTAGAACTTTGAATTCTGACACCATTTTATGAAAAAACACCATTAACATCTTCACTAAGTACAGCTACAGTGGGGTTGTGTGTAGGATTTGACTGTACACAACATGTGTTAACTTCCCACGTGTATCATGTCAGGATTCGTACCTTGAACCAGTTCTGGTCAATAATGACCTGAAACAGCCTGTAGGAGCTGTGGCTTTGGAGATGATCAGACCCAGTCAAGGCTTCCAAATATTGCTTTTCTCAGAATTGCACTTGCCAATTCTTTCTTGTTTAAAGACATTAAAGTTGGGGAAAAAAAGTTACGTATTAAAGTTGTGCACTGATAAAGAGCTAATCAATATTAGTGATCTGGATAAGCTCGAGGTCAAATAGTGTGTGCCACTGTATCATAAATGTTTAACACCATTAAAATGCTACGTAGATAGGCAATATTGTGAAATGGGGTTTTAGTTTTAGTCTGTTGTGGTTATTATTGCTTTTTCGCATTACTTTCTTTGACCCTGACGTCTCCTTATCTGATGAAATAAACTTTTTTGTAAAGATACTTAAAATTGGAGAAAAGGTTCATTTAAAAACAGGGGGAATTGCAAATTATGATCCTTGCCAAAGGGAGTATTACTAAATGATATCCCAGACTTTTGTTTCAAGTGATTTTAAGTCAATGTGGGATATTAAGAAAATATGTTTTGCCTGGCTCAACTTCAGTTTAAATACTTAAATACTTATCTGATAAAACTCCTGTACAAACTTATATTGCTGTGCTTGAAGCACAAACCCCCTGTTGTCTCAGGATGATTGCTCAGGTCAGTGGAAACCTATCATTCTTGAAGAGCAGTGTACTTAGGACCATTTCCTCCTAATGACAGCAGCTCCAGGCTCTTCCAGGCACACTGACTCCCGAGTGACAAAGAATATGATCCAAGACTCCCGTTGTTCTCAGGGACAGGTCTTATTTGTCTCAGGAAAGGGCATCAGAAATGGCCAAGCCAATTGTGTTTCCAGACTTGTTTTCCCCACTGGATGTATGGCAAGCATTAAACTGCCATTAGCAGCCGTGCCTACTATCACTGCCATACTTTTGCATGCCGTTTTTAGCCTACATAAGAAATGCCATCGGGGAAATTCAAGTAAGACCTGAGATGGGTGAAACTAATGCACAAAGCCAGAGCTCCCTGGTATTCACAACAGCAGCAATGTGCATGAAAACAGGCTGCAGCGGGACCACAACAGGAAGCGATGAAAAAGTAATTTTCATCCTCGGCCCCCTTTGCCGGGAGTGCCACTGGAGCTCCGAGTGGCCCCTGGCACATTGATTCAGAGATGAAGGGGAGGCTCCGCAGCGGCGTGATCTTAAACGCGATGACACAGGACTCTGTGGCTGGCTCTTTGGACAGGTGCATGCTGGGTGATTTATGTGCACGTCCCCTTGCAGGTCCCCAGGAGCAAATATTGACGGTTTATTTCTCCGAGCTCAAGGCAACAGGGAGGCAGCAATTTCTTTATGTTTTCTCTTTTTTCTTCTTAGACCTCAGATAAATTGAACCCCGCAAGATGCAAACACACCTGACAGGGAGCAATTTTTCCCCCAACTTACCCATCAGCCCCCACCCAACTTCAGAGAACAGAGAGGGGGAAAAAGCAACTTAATAGCAAACATTATTGATTTGTCATTTCTCTTCACGGATGTCTCTACACAAGAGGGATATTTCAATTACGTAGGTGCTTTAGCATTACTTCCCAGTCAGGACAGACCACCTACTGTCAAACCTCTTAGACAGTTCTGTATATAATTGCACTTACACACTTTCAATGCCGTGCATCTGAATAAACTTATAAATACCCTGCAAAGCCTGTTGCAGCATCAGTGTGCTATGTTGAATAATAGTAAAGTTTGTTTGTCTTAATATAGCAACACAAGTCTAGAATAATTAATTAGCTAGTAATAGCCAATTAAAATAATAAACAATGATAAAAGAATAATAAGAAATCTATTAAATTAAGGAAAAAATATAAGAGCAACAGATAAGAATAAAACTGAAACCTTAAAACTCAAATAAAAATACCAGTGCAGTGAAATCACACTACAGTGAGAATATGTATTTTACAGAAACTAATGTGTGTTGTGAGGAATTGGGGATGAGTCCAAACTAGATGTTGACGCAACCAGCCCATAATGCGGAGAAGATGGCGTTGTTACACATTAATGGACAATTGATTCTTAATGTTTTATTAATCAGCCAACACAGTAATGAACTGAAATGAGTTCTGAATTACCAATATTCTAATAAACAGTGGAGCATGTGGAGTTCAGCACACCCGGCGGTCAGCGGTATGCGGTGGCAACTCTTGATCTAGCAGCTGGAGTTAGCGTCTGCTTGGACTGGCACACTGAATGCATGCAGAGCTGTCGCTTCATTGCCGACTTCTCGGGGAGTGGAGAAAAAAGAAAACGTTTCTTCTAGGAGAATCAATTCAGATTCTTTCTGCAGGAACTAAGACAGCCAATTTCAAGCAACTAGCCTCCTTTTTGGCCGTGGTACGGGTCACAGGTTGCAGAGGCAGCTGGCCATATTTCATTTTGGATCCAAGATTCGTCTTCAAAGATGTAGTCTTTTACTCAGCCAGACAGATCAAGACACTCATGGACATGTCTCACCAATGCAGTAGCTGCTGATGGGGAACACCTCCTTTCAAGGAGCACATCATGGAAATAGGTAAATGCAATGCATTCCGGGATTCAGTTTTTACCAGTACAGTCCAGAATCCGCATGTCTCCCCAAAAGATTTCTTATATTTCTATACTTTGCATTCAGAACCAGACTGTCGGCCTGTTGTGATTATCTTTCAATAAATTTTTTAAGCATGTTTTTTCACATTTCAGAGTCTACTACAGTTATTAAAGTTAGTTAGATATTGAATATTGATTATTTTAAAGCTTTCTAGAATAATGAATTATTTACCAGAATCAATGTTCAATGTAGGCGGGGGGGGGGGGGGTGGAGGAACTCACACATATTTAATACTTGTTTATATTTATGATCACTATTTGAATGAGATAAGAAATTGTTGACATTAAAGGTCAAAACCAAAAATTGTAAGGTAATCCGTACGAAAGCAGTTATTTTGGGTGAAAGGTCAAGTCTAATGAGTTTGTGCGCAATGCAACAGAACACAAACATGTAATTTTAATGTTTTTTTGTAACTATCACTACAAAAAGCCTATGCAGTCAGTTTTGACTGCAGAGTTTTATACAAATTTAGACAGTTAAAACCGATCTCATTTCAAAGTCAGGGACAAAGATACTTAAGAATCCAACAAGTTTAACCTGCCATACTCAGTCCGGAGGGTCCTGTTTCTCTCCTCTTTAATTTGCTGCTTACTTGGAAATGGACTGCACAGGTTTTTCCTCGGTAGAGTTCGCTCCTGGGGGAAATTGTGTTTAGTGTTATCGGTGGGAGATACACTGGCTCAGTCAGCTAGAACAAACAATTATTGTACAAAGGGCAAGGAAGGGACGTCTAGATGAAACAGCAACCCCTGTTTACTGAACTGACCCCCTTCCTATAACGGAGTCATATAATGAGGATAATACATTATTGAATGGTGAAGATAGGGGAGGGCTGCTCCATGTTCAGTAATGTCCATAAATATTTTACTTCCTTCAGTCTCTTTTTTAGCAGAGCGTGTGCTTGTACTTAAAAATTGGCTGTATTCTTGGATTTGTAGACAATCAGTGAGAGAAACTGAATAACTTATCACAGTAGTGTGCATCTCCTCTGGCTCTAAGAACAAATGCTTCCTGTCTTTCTTGCCACAGGGGGGAAGTCAGAAACAAACTGGAATGCTGTTGCAACAGTGCAGCTAAACCAGCTTTGTTTTGTCTCTTGTCTGAGAGACTGCTTACAATAAATGAGTCTATTTTGTTATCTTGGTACCAATCTATGGCAATCAATTCATCTGCTCAGGAAAGAAAAAAGCTTTTTTTTTTCAAGCAGGTTGAATAAAATATGCCAGATTATACGTCAGTTTTACCTTTATCAACAATACAAAATGATTTTCTTTGTTTATGGCTCATCAGCAGGATTCTTTTTTCCCCCCCCGGCTTTCATCTTAACCCAAATGCTCGAAATGCATGACCACCCTCACGGCTTATGCTGAAGGTTATTTCTGGTTCAAAGTTGTTTTTTCCCTCCGTGCTGTTGCCAAGTGATGTTCAAGAGATAATTATACATTTTGTTCTTATAAAGATGTACCAAAGAATGTTCCCTGTTGTGATTATCTTAGTTTTCTTCTCTTTTTATTTTGTTTTTGCTTTACAGATGAAGTTCAACCAAGTTGCATCTCCATCAAAGCTAACCCAGCAAACCAAAGGATTAAAATATGCTCTTCAACCATTATTATTCTTCATTTTAGTCAGTTATTGTGTTGAAAGCAATAACAACTACAGTGCTCTCATATTTATGTAGTTTCATCAAGTTTTTTTCTTCAGAAGACTTTGATTTGCAAGGCCCTGTGATGGACTAACAGTCTGTCAAAGGTGTACCAAGTCTCTCACCCTTTAGTGCAAAAAGCACAAAAACACTTTAAAAAACTGCAATAAAAAGAACAGCTGATACACACACACCACAATCTCCAAGGCCCAGTTTCACAGTGAACCTGTAACTTAAACAAAAATCCTCAAGAATGACCTCTAATTTTTAATGCCTTCCAATGTTTCCCTGTGGCCACTATTTCTTAATTAATATCACCTCAAATCCAATATCTTTCAGCACACAGGATAAACAGAGAAGCCTGAATAGAAAACAAAACAAAAACAAGAAACAAAGAAGGGTAAAAATAAATGTATTCACTTTCCATCTGCTGAGCACTTTGTATTTGCATTAAATTCATGTTCATGGTCAGAAAAACAAAGCTTCCTTTCAATTTTTTACATACGTATATAGAAAGATGCCGACTTAACAGGGACAGATACCGTCTGTCAGACATCAAACATGCTGTGTGTACAAACACATGAAGACCGGGAAAAGAGAAATATTTCTCTGTATGCTTTTTGTACAACATTTGTTGTGAATTGAAAACTTTTTTTATTTTAGTAGTTTCAAGGGACATTTATGTGGAAACTCCTTTCAAAATTATGCACAATCCCACTTTGATTTGGGGCTGGCGTTTGCATGCCTGATTAAGTCACTTGTTCAGCTGCCCGTATTACGGCATTTACACATAATGAACTCTGCTTCATTCATGCAATCAAAACTAATTTATCAGCCAGATAAACAGTAAGCACTGATTGGGGGAAAGTGACACAGGTGAGTGATTTAGATTGATTGTAGTTTAGTAATAGCAGTAACATTAGTTCACTGACGACAAAATAAATGTGAACATGGCAGCAAAGTAGAAAATAAGTAACGTTTTAGAGTTTGTTGAACCATAGCAGTTTAGGTCCACAAAATCTTTAGCTGAAAACAAGCTTTTTAAAACAGAAATAATGTCTGCACAGTGAGGCTCTGCTTCCGCCAGGCTATTGGTTCATAAAGCAAAATGCAAGACTTTCTTAGAAACTTTCAAATAATGCATTGTGATTTAGATTTTTTTTTCTGTTTCCTAAATGCACCAATGTCTCCTGGGTAGAACTCAATATTTAATTGTGTCTTTTTTTATAACTGTCTATAAATAAACATTTTGCAGGCCTAAACTGGCCTACAAAACTAAAGGTGGAAACACCAAGCAGGTTTAACATTTTTACATTTGTTACTTCACTTTTCTGGAGGCTTTCTCTCTTTTTGTAATCTCTCAACGTTTCAGAGACACGTTTATGTTTATGTTTACTTTTGTTGCCCCATCTTCACGGCTAATTCGAACGCATTTAATGTTTCTAATAGTGTCAGTGATTGACAGCAGTGATTGACAGCAGTAATTGACAGGCAATATTCCACGGTTGAATGACATGATGACAAAGCTGGACCAACAAACTAAGCAAACTAAGCCCCCTTTTTAATTGCTTGAATTTAATGAAGATCATGCTTCTATAATTTTAACATTTATTTACTGAGAATGAGAATGCTGTTAAATTTGATTTAATGATATCAGCTGAGATGAATTCAGATTTTAAGTTGTGGAACATTTATATTTAAAATGTATTTGGCAAGTTAACTTAAAAGTACAATAGAATAATCTTAGTGTTTCTTTATTATTATTGTCACAATTTCTGCACTTTATTGTTTGTTCACATTTTATGTATTACTAAAAGGATTTTCTAGGCACTAGTGACCTTTTTCAGATAGAGATCCAACAGGAAGGGTTTAGAGAGACAGGGGGAGAGAAATGCAGCAAAGTTACTGAGGACGGGAGTCGAACCCCAGGATGCCAATGTCAAGATCTGTAGCCTCTGTATATTTTCTATGTTTATAATGTCTAATTTTGTTATTTCTATCTGCCTCCCCGGGACGTGTTCAGAGCTCTTCCAGAGGTGGGAGCTGACGCTCTTTCCACCCCATATGAAAATTACTTGCTTTGAATTTTAAGAGAAGCATTTCTACAAACAACTTTTTTGCTGTTCAAATGTCCTTTCAAAAATGTAAATTGCTAATTTGTCACACTTCATTGCTTCAATCTATTTAGGTTCTATGGTTTAAAGGTCAAAAACTAAAACATGTATCTAACATCTCAATTACATTTGTGAAAGTTGATGAGAAATGGGATACACACAGAGCCCACACACAAACATATTCTCTCTCATTTCACTATGTCTCATTGAAACTTTTACTTTGAAAGTCTACATGATGCCATCGGAATAAAAATTGCAAAGTGACCGCAAAGCCTTGCATAATGGTCAAATTCTCTCCATTTTCCTTTCCTTTGGTTTGATAGATTTCCGGCATGTTGAAGAGAACTGAAACTGATATGACTTCAAAGCAGAGTTATTTAAGATTTTTATTGCTCTATGTCAATAAATTAAACAATGTGATGAATAGCATGGGCAGAGTTTTTAGCAGCTGATGCAAAAGATATAAAGAAAGGCATGCCCACAGACAGAGAAACACCAACCTTGAAAGAGAGAGAGGGAACAGAGAGGGTTTGGGAAAACATAAACACGATAAACACTAATTAGCTACTCTAATTGAAGTGCACTCTTAAAGTAATTACTAGGCAGAGGAAGCAGTATTTATGCTCATAAATAATCCTGACAGCACAGGGAGCCTCCGAAAGAGAGAAACTTCCCTTTCTATCTGTTGGATCTGGAAAAGCAGGACCTCCCTCGCTCTAAATATCCATCAATCACAGATATTATCAGTCAAAGTTCACTAACAATAGTTTGTATGACCGTTCATTTGTAAAAACTGTTATGAACTGGTGCAGCTTGCTAATTCTGCTATGATCAAAGCTCATCTTGATGTGATCAACAACATTTTATCAACACCTAACGTTAGCTAGGGGTTAAATTTTTTTTACTGGCTAATTTATTTAATGTTTTGGCTATCCTACTCAGCTGCACATCCCTTGGTCAGAGTATGCTATTTCTGATAACTGCAAAGTATTTAATGTTGTAATGTTGTTCTATGCAATAAATTATCATTATTACAGTATATTATGTATATATATAAATCTTCTTTTTATATACATATCTTTAACACCTTTGGATATTTAAGTGAACCTACATACCTCAGTGGTGTCCACTGCTGTGGGACGATGAAGGATAATTCTTTTCCAATCTAGGATTTTTCGATTTGATATCTAATAAAAATCCAGAAAAATGTTTTTAATGAATTTGTACCTAAGTCACTAACTCAACTAAGCTCTCAAAACATGTGCTGCCTGTAACTTTATCTTGTCTGAAGACTTAACTTCATGCAGCAAGCAAAGCAGTATGTTGGTGTCCACTGTAATTGTTGCTCTAACTCATTAAGCTTTTAAATAACTAAATATCAGTGTGGGGTAGACCAACGTTTTGTTGAGTCAGTAATGTTGGAGCAGCACTGTAAGTTGCAAGAACTCTTGTTAGGAAAAGAATATTTGTTTTTCTCAAGGTAAAATTTCTAGAGGATAGTGGACTATTGGACTGGGACTTATTGCTGCATGAATAACATAAAATAACCTGGATTGGTATCAGGAACAAAAATATTTTTGAACCAGACATTTTTAGTTTTGGGTTTTCCAGAAAACTCTTTACATTTTAGGCGTTTGGTCAAACAATGACTTTGGTTGCATACAGATTCTCCAAAAAACTAATGTTGCACATATGGAAATTCATTTACAAACAATCAACTTTTGCACAAAGTCCTTTCACCTGAATGTGTACAGTACTGTTAGTCATCTTTGGTGTTGTGCATGGACGTGTTCATTAGTAGATTAACTTTTTTTGTATAATATTTTTTACATGACAAACTTGAACTGAGAATAACTGCACAGTAATTAACTGCACAGGACCAACTGTGCCTTCTTCTTGCAGAAAAGAGTGATGACATTTTCCTTAAAAGGTAAAAGCTTGGCAACTGCTGTGTTTTTGTGAGTGTGTGTCTGTGGAGAGTTCAGGTTCTTGCACACACACGTATTCTTTTTCTGTGGAGACTGGTCATTAAAGATGCATACGCCTGACCGCTCAGTTTAAGCTTAGCTATAACACTTTCTTCTTCACTTTAAACGTACAGATAATTGAAGGCATATAATCCATTAAATCACTTTTAACTTTGATCTTTGATCGCTGTAGAGGTAAGTGTTGCTGAAATTACAGCACAGACTTTTCATTAAGTTATGTGTGAACATTTTGTCAGCTAACATGTTGAAATAAAATATGGATTTTTATCAGAAAGAAACACCAGGCTTCTAGTACTATACATTTTCTGTCAAATTTTCATACCGAGTTTGCGTTCATGAAAGAAAAACATAAAAGCCTGCAAAAGAGAACTGCTTTTGTAAAGCTTTACCACACTAAGCTACATTTTATTTGAGGAGAAAGAAACTGAAATATATATGCTGGAAAAAGCTGTAAATATAGATAATCAATATTCAGGATGTCATGAAGTATATAAGTAAAGACAAATTTTAATAAAAAGATGAATGAGAAACATTTCATGTTTTATTCAGAATGTTTAGATGCTGAACTATATGAACAAAAAAATAATCCATTTTTAAACTATTCCTTTTTTTCTTTTAAGAATTAGACCTAAATTAGTTTCTTTGTTGCAAATATTTGTAACTGTGTCTCGGAGCACTTTGGCTCAAAAACTAATTTGTCACAGGTAGAGGCACTGATTGCGTTTTACTTTTGTGTTTATTCCAAATGAGAATGTGAGAAACGAAACGTACCGCTTCATAAGCTAATTTTCCTAACGGCAACACAAATCCCCCAAGCCAAGCTCATATGTTGGTTTATGTTTAACCTTAGCCACAATCATAAAAAGAGAAACTGTAATGACTTTGCTGGTAAAACATTATTTTTCTTTGTACCTATATGTGAGAAGCCCTTCTTAGTGATGTCAGGAGACAAATAACCTAAATTGTTGCTGAGTTCGATTTGCTGAATGACGCATTACAACAACTGGAACCTAATTTTCGCTCGTGCTTCGGGGCCAAGGAGTGTGGTCGCCTTTTACTCAGAGCAGCTGTGGACGTTCACTGCTGAATCTTGTTAATGTTATTTGTTTTTATTATGTTAATGAAATGAAACACTGGGACAATGGTTCAGTGGGCCAGAAATCAGGGGGGAATGTCTGACAACATATTTCCATCCTCCTCTAATGATCCCATTCATTAACAGCATAAAATTATATCATTTTGGGATGGAAAAAAAATCTCTTTCTTGCTATTCTCTAATTTTAAAGTATTACATATTTGGTTTGATACAGTTTATTTTTTTGTTGCAAATTTAATTGTTTTGGGCAAAGAAATGGGGAAAAAAGCAGAACAGACCAGCAAAAGCATCTCTGTTTTATACGTCTGTAATAAGTTATTTATACTGACAGCTCCTCTCAGCACAAACAGATATAATCAAGTGGTTTGATTGTCCCGTTTGGGCAGAAATTACTATTGTCAAATAAAAAAGACTAAGAAGAGGGGGAAATAACAGATCAATCAAATAGCAGCATAGCCTTTTCCTCACATATTATCTTTTTGTTGTTAAGACAGCCAGCCCACCAAGACTCTTTGGTGCAACATGTCATTTTGCTTGCCCCTTGTAAAAGAGAGATGTATATTTTATCTAAAAACTGACTTAAAAGTCAACATAATAGCAGCTCTGTAAATGACATGGGCCAAATCTTTCAAAGCAAGAATTCATTTCTGTCTGAGCCTGCAAAGAATTAAGCAGTGCGAACTCCAAAAAACAAAACAAAAAAAAAAAACATTGAAATGTGGCACCATCTGAATAATAAAAGCAGAAAAGTGGCACAGAAAGAAGCACAAACAAGAAGAAGGAGCAAATGATATACTGGGGACTGAGAGCCTGTGATTCACAGAGTTAAAATGTAAAAATGTTTGCTTTCCTCTGTGTTCATTCCATACAAGCACATTTAAAAGGTTTGCAACTTGAGAGGAAGAAAAAGACCTGACCTGAGCAAAACCCAACAAGAAATATGTTTACATTATGTAATAATTTTGTCCTCGTTCTTTCAGATTTCTTAATATTTCCCTTGGCAAAATTGTTCTCCTTTTACAGCTATAGTTACGTTTGTGCAGTATTTGTATGGAGAGGACTTTCACCAGCAACAATAAGGACTTGCTGTACGTCCAGTGATGATACTTTAGGATTTTCCCAAAATGTTCAGCATGCTGAGAACTGCTTTGAGCATGAACTTGTTTGGATCATCAGATATTGGGCATGTTGAGATGAATTAATTTTCCACTTGACATTTATGGTGGAACGGTTGATTTCAATTTATTTTCAAACCTTTCTATATCTCTTACAGTCTTCTTTCACCTTTTTTTCTTACCCACTATTTTAAAATAGTACTTTATTTACAATTTTACTATTTACCGCTTTACTATTGAAATATCCACATCTGTGTATTTTTTTTAATTTTTTTATATGACTTTTTTTCACTGATATCATCATTTCCTAAAGGTTGTCTTCTTACTGTTCCACCTTTAGGTGACTTCACCAAAAGGAAAACCTCACAGTTTGCATTCGTTGTTTCTTGAGCTAACAGAAAAGGTCCAGGGCAGGACCTTGTGTGATGTTCATGAAACACAGCTGGCTATCTAAGCGTTTTCTGTAGAGAAACTGACAAAATAAAATCCAAAAAGAGTTGAAGGAAAACCTTCATCTCATTTTTAGAAAAGCAGGCTTGGAGCAACGCGTTAAGTGAAAGGCATTGTTATCATTTTTAGTAGTACTGAAAATGTCAAATCAAAAAGAAAAGTGAAGTGAACATTGCATTTTTTTTTTTTACTTCATTTACACTGACATTAGCATGCCAGACTGAAGAGTCCTCTTGAACCCAGAATAAAGCAATTAGAAACCTCTCCACTGTGTCTGGAAGAGAGCTGTGCAGTGACAGTGAGTCATCCGAGGCACTGCTGGCTCTTCTTCTTTTCTCTGCATTGTCTTTATGTTAATTGACACTTGACAAAGTACAGTAACATTGTCTTCATATTTTCTTGGAAGACTTGGCCAGTCTTGACATACTTACAAATGAACTGCTTGTCAAGATGACAAAAAGCCACTGATTTCTGTTTAACCGATTTACATTCTCTGGCTCTGCTTGGCCCTGCTCTCTTGTGAACAACAGAATTAAATTGTCTAATTTAAATTGTTCTCATGGCTTCAGAAAACAGCGAGATGGCTCCTCTGTGGGTTAGCCTCTAGGAAATAGCCTTTTATAAAGTTGTCACTTCTAAGCCAGTGAAAACTGTTTTTTTCCTTATCAAAATTGTGGATGACTGTGTTGGTTGGAAAATGCCTTGCTGACGAGTTCTGTAAGTGAGGGAAAAACATTGAAAACATACCAGACATTGTGATTGTGCTCTTCTTTCATCTAAAACAAAATAAATATATATTTTTTTATTATACTTAGGTCAATATTTAGTGTACTACATATCTTCAGTGTTTTTAATTAGCTCCACTATCTAAACAAAAAAAAAAAAATACAAAGAGCAAAGAATCTGAGATAATCACTGGGGTATTAAGTAGTGCTTAAGAAGTCTGATGAGAAAAAGGATGCGAATCACTGACAGCTTGGAATGCAAACCTTTCCTCTCATTCTAAAAGCTTCCTTTTGAGTGTAAAAACACTTGCTCTCCTTGACTTCACGTAACAATGACAATCTGTTAGATATAAGTCTTACATCTGTAGTTTTTATGAACTTGGAATGATGTTTGTATCACCTGCAGAAATGTGGGTGATATAGAATTTATGAAGTCTGGTATTTTCTGGTTGATCTTAAGACAAAAATGAACAAAAGCTGCATATATTCAACTGACAAAATTTCGTAGAGGTCAAATAAGACATTGGAGGAGCTCTGGTGCTTTTTTTCTTCTTTCTTTCTCTGGCCTTCAAAACACTCAAAGTTGGGACTGTGTTTAGTTTGATTTCCCAGGAAGTCATTGACAGTGGCATTTACAAAACTACTGCAGCAACTAATTACATGTTCTCTGCTTTTCATTCCACAGATTGCGCAAATCTGTTTTCCTCTCCAAGAAGAAGCCACAATATGAAGCCACAATTTTGCCATTGACCCTGTTTACTTTTTATTTGATCTAAATAGTGCTCCTTGTGATATACTTCTTTAGGTATGTATGCGAGTCTGTTTTGTCTTCTCAGTCCCATGTCGTGTGCGGCAACTTGTTGCTAACACTGAGCTGGATTCGGCTGCAGGGAGTCGTTCCTTCTCAATGCTGCTACATGCTTGCTCAAGAGGAGGGATTGCTGTAAGGTTCGCATGGATGCAATCAAGAAATGCAAATGTAAATTAAACATTTTTATTATTATTATTATTTTTGCATGGAAATGATGTGTGGTCGTGGGATCGTATAAACTGTACTGAAATAATTTACAACATTGCTCATCAATCCCATGATGCTTTGTTTAAACTCTGTTAACAGCAACATTACATTTTTGGATGTGAACTCTCTCTCTCATTGAGCAAATACAGATAAAACACATGAGACAGCATCAACTTTACCATCCTAAAGTGGATAATTGCATCATATAATTCCCTTCGTATTTCTAAGACTGGAGAAAAACCTGGTAAAATGCACGCTAACTATGAACCAGACTATTGATCTTCCTTGTCAAGTCGACTGTTAGAAACAAGTAAAATAGGTAAAAAAAAAAGGTAACCTACTTCACTACTGATTTGGTGTTATCTATGCTTCTAAGTCACAGAGTTTATTACCTGTCTGATGTGATCATTTTCTGCTGTGGGCTGAGAATGTGTACAGTAGTGGAAAGACAGATGTCATGATGTAATGTAATATCAAGTTTGCCAGAATGCAGACTTTTCACAGTTTCACCATCTGACAACTTAATAGAGTGGCTAAAGAAAATAGATCATGCCTTTACTTTAGTAATATAATTCCTCGGCTTCACTTTCCATCTTAATGCCATTTGCTTTTTCAGTCAAAGAAAATGTATTCAAAGCAATGGGTAAATAATTCACTGAAATGAGCAAAGAAAAAAAAATTAATCAATTCAACCCGCTGATGAGAATGCAGTCCTGAGTGCTGCTTGTCTGTGTTTAAGAAAAAACATGATGAAACCCTCTTCCATTTATTGCCTGCTTTCTCCTTTCATCATCTCCTTAATTCATCTGCCTCTTTTTGTGATTCATGGGGAACAACACCTGTGCATCAGCTCTCCATCCATTTTGCAAAGGTTTAATATTTACAATATAAGGTCTTGTATTGTAAATGGTTAGTACACACTTACCATTTGTGTATTAACCATTTAGGTTTCAGCCGACGTTCATCCGGTTTTAATTCTCGCTGCTGTTTGAGGCAGCTGTCCATGGAGTCAGTGTGAAACCTAAATGCGATCTCAACACAGCACTTTGGAGGTGTACAAAATGGAAAATCTACTGTCTAACAAGCAATTATGATGTTTTTCAGTGAGCTTCTCATCTGATTTATCTGTGACGCTTTTTTCTTGAATTGGTGATTCATCTCCCATAGGTGCCACCTTTATTGGATTTTCAAATCTTTGTGCAACACACTGAGCCTCAAATGGATTTACTAAACCCACATAGACTAGCTGCATGTAAATATATATATATATTTTTAAATTCCATAATGAACACTGGAAATTTCTATTAAGTTCTAATTTATTAGTCTAATTACAGTTTTAGAATGCAAAAACACATGTGAGCATTAATGTTAATTAGCAAAGATATTTACTTAAGAACATTAACATTTATTGGTTGTGAGTAGAAGATAAGTGTATAAGGAAAAGATAAATGAAGCTACTCTTTGTAGACATGTTTTAAAAATATTTGGAGTTTGCATTTTTATTAGGATGAACAATTTCCTCCACTGGCGAATTCTAATGATAATCAACGGAGAAGAGTACAACGTGTATTTTTTAAAGAGTATATTTTGTAAGTAGCAATATCATAATAATTGAACAGCATTATTTTTCGTTTTGTAACTTATTTTCTGAAATCTCTTAATTCCGCCTCTTATTGCTGCTCTGCTTGTCTGTCTGAATGTGGAGGCATTAAACTTGCATGATCTCTGCAACAAAAAGAAAATAGTTATCACTCTAAAACATGTCCAGATGTTTTTTGTTTTGTTTTCCAATTCAAATGAATCAACGTGTCACACACCAGAAGCTTTTAACTAAACTCGTCCCTGAGCACAGATGGATTTTGGACTTACAGCTCACTCTTATCAAAGAATGTTGCATGTCCCACCAGTCATGTTGGCCACATGAGGAGCATGTGATTGAACTCTCCTGGGTGCATGCAAGGTGTGACAGGCATGGAGTGCCGGGGTCTAGAAGCCACCCTGCAGTTCTGAGACAAGCAGGGTCAGTAGGTTAATGAAAACATCAAACAGCTTCCTGAAGAATCTAGTTCAAGACGGAGCTGCAGGGATGATCAAGGCTCCCTCTGGATTAGCTTTGAAAAGAAAAAAAAAATCCAAACACAATAATCTGTGATTTAAGTCCAGACAAACAGGCTATTTTCAGAGTATGGCGAAAAGCAAATTTCATCTCCTCACACTAAATGGAAATCAGCCGAATGAAATAACTGCAGCTTCAAATAGATTTTTTTTTTTTAAAACTCTGTTTGGTGGCATTTCCATTCAAAAGGTGTCGTCTTAGTTCCATTTTTCCTTTTTATTCACATTTTTTAGTTCATTATGTTCACAACCTTTTTTTCCAGAATGGGCACTTTCAGAAAGTTCAACTAGAAATAAAAAGCCTCAATTTCCCATGTGCTGTTTTAATTGTGGTCCTAAAATGTCATCCAAGTAGTTAGTTTGCATAAAAAAAAATTATAATTTGTGTGACTGAGGTGACACTTTCTCTCCTCAACCTAATGTATGACACACGTGAATGAACACACGTTGATATCTGCCTGCAAAGTGCATTTGCAGTAACAGCTTTATGTGTGCTGCTGCTGTATGAGCTCCTTTATGAAGTTTGCTGTGAAAGAAAAGAGGCAGTTTAAGGGCAAATCTGCTTAAAGGAAGCCATGGCTGAATTTTTTCCTCTGCCGTAACCTACTTCTGTGTTGTAGGTTATGGCTGTTTTATTGTTACTGTTTGTGCAACTCTTGCAAATTGTACAGGTAAGTGCATTCATTTGATACTTACAAATGTTTCCCACTGGTGCAATTTTTGTCAGGTTATCCTCATTTTACTGAAAAAAAATGCTTCTAAAACAACTTAACGCCTCAGTTCTGAACCAATCAAAATAAAACCTTCAGTGTTACTTGTCTCATCAATGTAGCATCTCATAAAAAACGTGAATAGCTGATGAACACAACAAAACACAATTTGAAATGTCAGTAAGATAGAGAACAGGTGTATATCATGCTATATGTCTGAGATGCATATACAAAATGTTATTTCTAATTTTTGCTTTCTTATCAATTTTAACATCAGACAAAGACAATCTGGTGATTCCATCACCTCTTAAATTGACATAATTTTCTGACCTCTAAGTCTTGATCACTTCCAAGAAAACCATCTTCGTGATGCTATTTTTGATATGAGGATGGAAAAAAGGAGAGATGCAGTTTTTTATTTTGAATAGATTTTACTGTGTAACAACTAATAAACAGACACAAACCAGTTCCTGTTGCATGAGTTGAACTCATACTTCTGGTTGATGGTTAACAGAAATTATTTTAACTCTAAATCCAAGAGATTAATTTTACATTCAAAGTCCTTTTTCATAAAAAAAATAAGTTTATGCAGTATTTTTTTTCATCTCCATTTTGGTTTTGTTTTTCTCCACTGAAAGTGTAAAAAATGCTGAATGTGCCTCATTAAGGCTTTTTTTTTTTTTTTACCGTCCCCTTTTTTATAGGACTTGAACTTAACAGGTTGACAAACTAAACTAAAATCTCTCTAATGGGTGTGTTCTATGGGAGCCCTGTGCTGAATTAATTTCACAATGCAAAAGCATTTTTAGTTGCAATTTAATCAATGCCTTTGATTGTAAGCAGTGGTCACAGTGTGCCTCACAGACACATCTGTGGATGAATGCAGAATCAGAGTGAATAGAGGCTGTTTTGTTGATGTGATGAAGCTGTTCCTGATTAAAAGCAGCAGGTTGTGACATGAAAGATAAAACTAAGGAGTCCTGAGATAATGTGTTTTCCTCAGTTTTTGGTTTTTTTTTTCCATTAAGACTTGCATGTTATCTGCTTTCTTTTGAGGGGTACCGCAGTTAAAAAATTGATCAGATACAATCTAAAGAACATTAGTGACTGGTTTATCAAGTCCCTTGTGAACATAACTACAAAGCTGTTGAATATTTTTCCTTCTTTTCAAACTCAACAATGAGGAAAAACAAAGACTACAACAAAATAGAACCCACTTCTGACTTTCTAAGGAGCAGAGCATCATTAAAGCATGGATTATCACTTTTGCCTCATGCTTGCACCCTTGAGAACAATTTCCTGTCACCTTCAGTGGTTGCTGGTCACTCCAGATTGTATCATTTCATTCAACTAAGTGGAAGTTAGCTTACTTCAGAGGAGTATGTTGAAGGAGAATGGGGAGTTGTGCCAGCACAGAAACCCACCTGTAAAGCATAAATCAATCCTGGGGCACTATTGTGCGACACCTTGCTTTTTCTTAATTATTCCTATTAGCAGTTGAGGCCTTCGGAGCATTCATCATTGTCTTTGGAAATCGACTCAGCAGATTGTGAGGGGTGACTTCTAATAGCACAGAGAGGCTGTTTTCAAGCCCGTGTAAGAGACGGAAGCAAAACCACAGCCTTAAGAGCTCAGTGTAACTCTTGAAATCATGAGCAGTTACCATGAATAAAGCATGAAAAGGGTGATCAATAACCTCGTTGTCATCTTGGAGTGCCTCCCCACTCTTGGTCAATATGAAGTGTTAGTTAATACAGACAAAGCTGAAGCACCTGATACCACCTCGGAGACGTTGTTTGCTTTATGGAGAGAGAGAACAAAAAAATGCAAGACATCTCTTTCTCCCCATGCTGGTCAATGATCCTTACTCATTTGAAGAGCAGCAATCAATAGCATCTTCAATTTCCATAGAGCAAAACTGACTGCAAGATTTATTTGGTTAATTAGGTGGAGGGGACAAAAAAGACAATAAAAGATGCAATCATGGTTTGATCATCCTTACTTAATGATGAACTGACAGCATAGTTTGACTGAGAATACAAATAAAAATTTCATAATGATGATAAAACATGAGAAGATGTGGTCAGATGTACTTTTGGTGGTTATTTATTGAACAGAAAATGGTCCAAATCAGCTGATTTGAACCATTTTTTGTGGAACCATTTTAGTTCTTTGATATAGCGGGCTCAGTATGTGTAAACATATTAGGAAAAGAAAAACAGCAGTGGTTTGCAGTTTATTGCTTTCGATGCATCCTGAAATGGTTAGAAGAATTTTAAAAGTATCTTATGTTGTTTTAGCCACTTATATAAAACCTGCGTTTCGTTGGGTTATTTTTCAAATCACTAATAAAGTACCTGCTCTACGGTGGAAGCAGCTGTTGTTTAAATGGTCAATACTTCCTAAATGTATTTTCAGACAAAAGGAAATGGCAAATTATAACTTCAAACTGTTCTAACTTTAGCAGCAGTTTATTGGCAGTTCTCTTCATAACAACAGTGGTATTGACAATAAATTTGGGTATGCAGGAGTTTGTGGTATTTCATGTCGCTTTGCAGAAAAAAAGGTTCTGGGTTTGAATTTTGACCTGAGGTCTTTCTGCCTGGAATTTGCATGTTCTCTCAGTGCATGCATTGGTTCCCCCCAACTAGCTTAATTTTACTGTTAAATTGCTTGATCTTTCTAAATTTTCCTTAGGTGTGAATGTTTGAATTGAAGGTTGTCTTCTATGTTTCTGTGTCACCATGACAACCTGTACAGGGTGTACCCTGCCTTTTGGTTGCAGTTCTGTCATTGGGCTGCAGAGCATTCAAGCCGATGTAGAAGATAATCACGTTACCTGATCAGCCCATGTTGTAAGTTGTGCATCCTTCGGTGCAGCGCTTCATGCTATCAGTGATTTACCTTGTGTTTGCTCTGTTTCCAAGCTGGATTCATCTCAAGAGCCATTGCAAAGCCCTTCTGAACATTACCTCTTTCCTTTGGTCATGAGTGAATTTTTAAAGAAAACTTTAGTTCATTCATTTGTTAGTAAAAGTTGCTGTTAGTGTCACTTTCTAGTGTCTACTCTCTTTGTTCAGGCGATACTGAGGAAAAAAAAAATGCTAAAAATCTGATGCAAACCTAGCCAATATTCTAGCGCTATCACTTTCAAAAGACAACAGAAATGTATCAATTACTATTCACATCTTTGATAATGGGCCAGTGTTATTTCCTTACTTTTGTCATGGCAGGGCTTTCAGGAGCAGTGTTTGCATCTCATATAGCAGCAAGGTGACTTCTGTCGTGTGATTTTGTGCTGAATTCAACACTGATAAGGTTAGAGAGGAGCATAGAGTTACTACCCCAGAGATACAGGACACAGAGGCTTTGTTAAGAAACTGTGGAATCGAATGTCCTTTCTCATTTTTGCACAAAAACTAATGGTCTATTTCTGACTTTCAGAAAAAAAATTTAAATCCTTGAGATATTAAAAAGCATACAGTTTGAAAAGTTTATAAAAGTTACCTATTGCAGCTTTAATTCTCAGTTGTTGTTTTTTAACCTTTGTGTGGAAATGCATGTTCCCGCTGACCCAAACTCGTCGCTTTGATACATGAATTTCCTCACTGTGAGACAATAAAGAATGCCACTATGCCATTTAATTTCTGCTCTATGGTGTTCTGTGCAAATAATCATAGTCTGTATCAAAACCCTAAGAATGATTTTTTTTGTAGGACCAGTATTATGTTTTGCAGTTGGTCTCACTGTGACCGATTATTTGCTTTACGTTGCGATATTGATCTGTTCCTTCAACTGGAGTAAAGAAGTTTGTATGACTGCTGATAAAACCTCAGGTAGAAAATGCTAACTATGTGCTTTCAACTTGTAGATAGAGAATTAGTTTCCCATAAAAAAATTTCAGTTAAATAAAGTTGAAAAATATTACATATTAGATATTAACAGCCTTATGTAGTTCCAGTCTTCATCTATGCCCCATTGATGCTTCTGAAATCAAAGCTGAAGGAGCTCCAGCTCGCCCATATATCATTGTGCCGAGAGAACGCATTCTTCACGGTAAAGTTTGATTTCGTGGCTGCTCTGGCTGGATGTAATTTTCTGCAGCGCAGCAGGAGGAGACGACTTGTACAATGGCCTCTCTCAGGCAGAACATGTTCGTCCGTGCCAGACAGCAAGAATATTACTCAAAATTGCCAGTAGTACATCATAAGTGTGTTAGAGGGAACAGTGCTGCTGGAGTCTCTCGGAGCATTCTTTGCTCAGAGTAAAACGCCCTGTTTTAGATGAAAAATGTGAAAGATTTTATTTGTTTCAAGAGCTGGGTTTGTTTGTTTTGTATGAGTGAAAACTTGCATTGTGTTCATATAATAAAAACTGCACTGACAACCTGTTATTACAGAAATTAATAACAAAACAAATTGCCAGTCAAAGTAGTTTAGCAAAATATGTTTTCAATTAAAGTATTTGCTGAAATTACAGGTGCTGACAGCAGTTGGACGCCCGTTCATTAATTATTTTTGTTTGTTTCTACTGCAAGCAAACCAAAAATGGCTTCACAAAAATTACTTTGTGAAAACATCTTGTTGAGAAGCTTAAAATATGCCTTTTCTTATAAGATGTGGTAGATTTTGTGTTGCTAATACACCCACAAATGTGGTTTATTTAGTTATGACAAAGCTACTCTAAAAAAATTACTCTGTTGTTTCTTTCACAGTTTTTGAGCACAAGGTGTCATCGTCTGTACCCAGACACAATTTGGGAGTGCATTGAATCTCCTCGCTGGGTTCTGTCATTTTCACCGTAATACTGATCAGTAGAGTCAAAGTGCTTTCACACGTAGAAGTAAAGTGACATGTTTGACAGCACTTGCCCCCAAAGATCTCTGCACCAGTCAGGATGGTTGACAACAAGTGTAGCTGAGATGCAAGTTGTGCTGACAGGTTTAATATGACATGACCTTGGATCAACTTATGGTATCTTCTTGCGTCAATTTTTTTTACATTTAAGTCCTTTGGTGTCATGATAGTCTACACTTTTTAAGGTTTTGGAGAATATGTGTCCTATTTTGTTGTGATTAACACACTTCTCATATAATTTTCAGATTAGCAAACTTTCGTTAAGTCAGTGTTTCATTTACCAATATAGGTCCAGTATATTGCAGTCTTTGCAGGTGAATCACTTCATCATTCAACTGTGGGAGTCACTAGTTGACGACTCACACATCCTCCTAGATTGGATCTAGCCAGAGTTTCTTGGGTCATCTATGTGGATGCCAACCATCTGAGCTGAGACCCAAGGCTTGGTTACTGATTTTTTTTTAGATTCAGCAGGTCTCACACATATTCTTGTTTGTCCCCCATAACCAGACTCACGTCTTACTTTGTTGCTTGTTCAAACAGTGTGAGGTCAAGATTCCACTAGAGCCTACGAATGCAGGATTTGCTCTTGCTTGAAGTTGGTCTGCCAGCATTCATCTCCATAAGGAACAACTGGGATTATATTGCTGTTGGCTTAGACTGGTTAACTTTCCTCAGGTTCTGGTTACCAATTCAGATGGTTTAGTTTGTGTACAGCCCACAGTCTGCTTACATTCATCTGCTGTCCATTTTTATCCCACTGTCAAGTTGCTCTGTTCTTCATCCACCACCCTGGCAGCCTCCAATTTTCTGCACTACAGCTCTAAGACGAGAAAATCACAAAGAAACTACATGGCAAAGGATGATTAAGCTTGAGCTTTAGAAAATAGTTCTTGACATGCATCTTGAGATATTGATGTTAGTTGTCGGAAAGGCAGGTAGTCATCCATGACGCTATGAAAACAATTTCTCCAACTTCTTTAGCTTCAGAGTGTCAGTGTGGTTGAATCATTTCAGCAATAGCCAGCCTCTTATTGGCACAGAAGAGTCCGCAACAAATAGATGTGAAGCACTTACACATCAACAAATTAAATCCTGGAACATGCACTTCATTGGGTCTAACACTGGATTCAGTCTGCTTTGCACAGGCGCTGAAACAAAATGACATTTTCTCAGCAAATACATCAATAGGTATTATCTATTTTAAGTATTCTTCACATTTAGATCATCTAAATTCTGAAATTCTCAAGGCATAAAAGTCAGTATATTCTATTATCGATCTCTGAACTTTACCACTCACTGATTTTGCTCGAGCTATGCAGTAATGCTGATGTGCCCGTTCTGTCTAACTAAAATGGACATGCACAACAACCTAACTTGACTTCCTTTTTCTTAGACTCAACCAAGTGTTGCAACATGTGTAAAAAAAACTGTGATCAAAAGTCAATCTTTTGACTCATTTCACATAAGAAGGTCTGCTAATGCATTATCTAGTGCATCGGTCTGTAGCGCTTTTAGCGATTCTTCTCAGTTTCTCTAGTTAATTATTGATCTGAGCAGTGTTTAGATCAGTGAATAATTAACATGCCAGTGTTGTGGCAGTCAGACCCAGCGCAAACGCAGCGAGGAGTCAAAATAGTATTGAGAGAGGTGTTGAATTATGCAGCGTTCCACTCACAATCATTTAGGAGTGCCCTGACCAGCTTCCTTAGTGACAGTGAATACACAGTTCATTCCTGGCATTAAAAGGTAATAAAATGAATCACAGTTCAGAATAGTATTATTTATTTCAAAAGTGTTCTGACTTTGTATAAGAGAGATGGGACTTAATAAACTAAATGAGCAACATTATTTCTTAGTTCTAGAATCTATTCATGAATTTCAATTTACATCAAGTCAATTATTTTCTGTATTTTATTTATTGACCATGGAAGTGTATCTGGAAATGTGTTTTCAATAAACTACTTTTTATTTTTCACTTAAGTTTCTCTACATGCTCTTATTTGAAATTCCAAAGAAATATCCGTCATTTTCACAGTATTGGTACAAATGCTCAAAACTAGAATTTCACAACAAATTAGTCTAAATGCTATAATTTAATCTAGTGATTAAATACACTATATTAATGTGCAAGTATGGACATAGTAAGTAAAAGTAAATGTTTTTTCTCGCAAGATAATTCCACAAAGACCAATCAATGGATTTTAAATAAAGGTTTTGGACATTATCCAGCAAAACACATTGTTGTAACAATCAACACACACGTTGAAACTCTTCCAAGGATCTCTTTTTTTTCCTCGCTCAGTTTCCTTCTTAATGTTCAATCATGAATACTGACCTCAGCTGAGGTAAGAGTGCTTCAGATGCTTTTAGCTATTTCAATCAATCAATCAATCAAGATTATTTGTGTAGCACATTTCAGTAACAAGGCATTTCAAAGTGGTTTACATCATAA